>OVAN01008209.1:0-18515 GCA_900406275.1 Anastatica hierochuntica | reverse complement strand
CAGCCGGAGGATTGGCCAGCCTTTCATACGCAAATTCAGGATTACCAATTTTTTTAGTGCGTTCTTCACAGGCTTCTCTTTGTTGCATATCCCGCGTACGGAGAACACGCAAGCAGACAACTTGGCACGACGATCCCGTCTTTTGTTTCATGATTATATTTTTGTAGACTTCATTCCTCCGAATTGGTTACCCAATTTGGAAGTGAATTTTTAATTAATGTGTGGTTGATAAGAAAAAAACATAACCGTTGTCCTGAAAAAAAAAGATGGAATTTTAAAAAACCGTAGCATAAATTAACATACGTTACACGTATACCGTCTAAATAAATAAATTATTAATCTTTCCAACTATTTATTTTTGTTATCTTTATAGCAAAAAGTAATCAGAATCAATATTATATAGGTTTAAGTGACAACTTATGTACATTGAACTTCAACAAGTACAAAAACATTGAATCGTGTTCCGTAAAGTTTAAATTCTGAAAGTGGTAACATGGTTATCATCATCTAATGTCTCTCTGATTAAATTTGTTACTCCGTGATTCGATTAAACATTCTCTGGTTATCATAAAATATAAATAGATAATTGTTACTCCCTGATTCGATTCTTTGCTTGATTAAATTTGGTTTATCGATTGAATCAAATCTCAGATTATCAACTCTCGTTTCTCTCTCTCTATTTGTTACTTGATTGATAAAGGAAACATAACAATAGAACAACGACACAGGCTTTTGTTTACCCTGTGTTCACCTCACAATATGTGAAAACTACTCACAAGGGCTAGGATTCAACCCAACAATCCACTAAATATCAAGAACACAAGATCGTACACCAAGCTCTCTTTCTATCGAGAAGCTCATAATGAGAATGATGAAGATGATATGCATCATACTTCATATATCTAGATCTAACAAACCAAACCGGTTTTTCTTTATAAAACAACCAGAAAATTAAACCGGATACAAACCACAATCTAAGCTAATCAAACCGAATTAACGGGATTCAATTTAAGCCAAGGAACCAGCCTCTTAATCTCCTTAGTTTGTCTTCTCCTTCATGAAGAATTGAGCAAAGATGAATAACACCTTAACAATTTCCACCTTGATTCATCTCAAACTTCACCTTGTGTTTAGGTGTGGATCTCCACTGGATTTACACCTCCTAGCACAACCTTCAGCCCTTAGGCTTTTATGACTTTGAGTAAGCTTAACGTATCATTAAACTCATTCACCGAAACCACCTTAGTAAGAATATCAGCCGGTTCCTGCTAGTGTGAATCTTCATTACCTTAACTAAACCATCTATGATCTTTTCTCTAATAAAATGCAGCTTGACATCAAAGTATTTAGTTCGGCCATGATGCACATTATTCTTAGACAAACTGATAACACTTTGTGAGTCACACCATACTCCAACCGAGTCTTGTTTAAACTCGAAATCCTCAAGCAGACTGATAGCTCAGGTTTTCACCCGAGATAACACTACAAGCGTACAAATGTACGTTGTAGTGGTTCGGGATCGAATCCATAGAGACCAAAGAGTAGCACGAAATCCATCCAAAATGCTTCCTTTTCGCATATTCAAGCTCGAATCCTGTAAAAATAACAAAGAACACAAATCCGCGCCAAAAGAATCTCGAAAGATATGAAAGATCTCCCTCCAAACCGTACATACGACTTTCATCAAATATGGCTTTCCATAGAATTCTATATATATCTATGAAATCGAGTATGAAATTTTATTTACTCACTTTTAAATTGAGTATCCGTTTCCCTTCTTTTCCTACTAGAATTTGAAATCCTGTATTTTACATATCCATACGATTAGTTCCTTGGGTTTCCGAAAGTGTAAAAGTAAGTGCTTCGAATCATTGCTATTTGACCGGGGCCTGATCTAAAAAAAGTCAAGGCATTTGGAAATGTTTGTTGACACGGACAGAGTCATGGAAAACCTATGAAATTATTTCAATATCTAACCTTGGACATATAAGAGTTCTAAACTGAATCTCTTTTAAAAAAAGATCTTTTGTCTCATAGTAGCCTGCTCCAGTCCCCTTATGAAAATTTTGTTATTGAGTTAGCCATACACTTCACATGTTTCTAGCGATTCACATGGCATCTTCAAATGATACAAGTCTTGGATAAGAATCTACAACGTACTAGAACGCCCTTGTTGATGATCCTTTACTCCGACAACATCTAGGGTTCCTCGAACAATTTGAAATCTCATACCGAGTAAATCCTTAACCCTTTCCCCTCTTACTAAGACTACAAAATGTTCTTGTAAATTATGGGCAATACCAGGTATATAAGCAGTGATTTCAAATCTCGAGGTTAATCGTACTCTGGCAATTTTACGTAAGATAGAGTTTGGTTTTATGGAGATTATAGTGGAAAAGTTAACAAATAAGTCACCCTTACTGCCACTCTACAGAACCGTACATGAGATTTTCACCTCATACGGCTCCTCGCTCAATTCTTTCGAAGTCCTTTGGTCTTTTTCCTCGTTCGTGAATATCCTCCCTTCTTCCACTCCATCCCGTAGAGTAACTAGGACAAACTCGGTCACATTTTCAAGTTCCAATCGAACACATTCTATTTTTGATTATTCTCAAAGAATAAGATTATTCTTTTTACCAAACATATGCGGGTCCAACCACACGATCTTATAATAAGAATAAGAGATATTTCTCGATCAATCTCTTTTCCCCTCATTCTTCGAGAACCGGAAGAGACTTTTTTAAGTTTGAATTTAATCTTTTGGAATCTGGGTTCTTCTACTTCATTTCTATTTATTTATTATTTACTTATTTTCTCTTTGTTTTCTTTCTTTAATTTCTTTTTTGATTTTATTCCCTTCCATCATTCTTAAGTATAGGTTTGATACTATAGAATCTGTCACACTTTCTCATTGAGCAAAGGGTACGAAATAAATTCAATCAGATTGATTTTCGATTAAAAAAAACACTAAGTGAAATCTTAATTTTTTTTTATTTTTTCTATCGCTTTCCCATAAGTACAACACTTGTTGAATCGATAGAGAACCTTTTCTTATGTATCAATATCAATCTATTATGAATCAATATTATTACATTCTAATCCCGTACCAATATCCCTCAAGGAAAGTCTTGAATTGGATTCCAAATTGACAAGTTAGTGTGAGCTTATCCATGCAGTTATCCACTCTTCAAATAGAAATTCATTTTTTGAAAGATTTTGGCTTTCATGCTTTAGCGGGTCTCCGAGATCCTTTCGACGATCTGTGTTTTGTTGAAGGGATATCTAGATGATCTGATCGATTGCGTAAAGCCCGTAGTAGCAACGAAACCGGGGAAAGTATACATAAGTATACAGAAAAGACAACTCTTTTCTATTATATTAAGATTTTCTATTCTATTAGATTAGTATTTGTTAGTGATCTTGGCGCAATGAGTCCTTTCTTCCGTGATTGACTGTTGGCACCAGTCCTACATTCTGTTTATGTGCACCGAGAAGAAAGGAGGCTCAGCAGGAAGAGGATTGTACCATAAAAGCAAAGACATCAACCTCTTTCCAATATATAACATGAATTCTGGCTATGCAATATTGTTGGGCTTTCATGTTTATCCGAATGAATCATCTTTTTCACAAAGTGAAATCTTTTCCTGCTACGCAAGATGATAGGATAGCAAGTTACAAATTATGTTTCAGTAGAACATGTATTTCTATTACTATGAAATTCATTAATGAAGTAGTTAATCGTGGGGTTACCATTTTCTCTTTTTTTGGTTATCTTTCACGTTTCATAAGAAAAGGGAAATTTTCAATTTTTTTGGATCCTAAAGGGGCATGGAAACACATAAGAACTCTTGAATGGAAATGGAAAAGAGATGTAACTCCAGTTCGTTTGGAAATAGGAAGATCTTTGGCACAAGAATAAATGATGAATCCGTATCATCTTGACTTGGTTCTGATTTCTCTATTTTTCAATTTAAAAAAAAGAATATCGTTTCTCTTATCCGTATCAAATAAAACATGCTGAGTAAAATCTTCTTTATGTAAAACCGGCTTGACTTAGATCGGAAGAACTGTACGGTTTTATGAAACCATGTTCAATGGCTCGAATCAGTAATCAATCATATTTCCGATAGGAGTAGTTGACAATTATATCCAACCTTTTCCATTATTTTCATTTAATATCCGTAATAGTGCAAAAGGAAAGACGGCTCCAATCCAAGTTGTTCAAGAACAGTAGTCTTGAGTTTCTCGACCCTTTGACTTAGGATTAGTCAGTTCTATTTCTTGATGGAGGAAGGGATATAACGCAGCGGTAGAGTGTCACCTTCATGTGGTGGAAGTCATCAGTTCGAGCCTGATTATCCCAAAACCCAATGAATGTGAGTTTTTCTATTTTTATTTGATCCCTCGTTGTGATCGAATAAGAAATGGATAAGAGGCTCGTGGGATTTACTTAAGGGGGTAGGGGTTGCTATATTTTTGGGAGCGAACTCCATGCGACTATGAAGCACATGGATACAAGTTATGACTTGGAATGAAAGACAATTCTGAATCAGCTTTTTCTACGAAGAAGGAAGCTATAAGTAATGGAACTAGGAATCTCATGGAGAATTTGATCCTGGCCTAGGATGAACGTTAGCGACACACTTAACACATGCAAGTCGTACGGGAAGTGTTGTTTCCGGTGGAGGACGGGTGAGTAACGCATAAGAACCTGCCCTTGGGAGGGGAACAACAGCTCGAAACGGCTGGTAATACCCTGTAAGCCGAGGAGCAAAAGGAGGAATTCAGACGAGGAGGGGCTCGCGTATGATTAGCTAGTTGCTGAGGCAATATATTACCAAGGTGATGATCAATAGTTGGTTCGAGAAGATGATCAGCCACACTAGGACTAAGACACGACCCAGACTCCTACGGGGGCGATAGTGGGAATTTTCTGCAATGGGCGAAAGCCCGACAGAGCAATGTCGCATGGAGGTAGAAAACATATGGGTCCTGAACTTCTTTTCCCAGAGAAGAAGCAATGATCATATATGGGGAAGAAGAATCAACTAAATTTGTGCTAGCAGTCGCGGTAATACAGAGGATGCAAGCACTATCCGGAATGATTTTGCGTAAAGCGTCTTTAGGTGGCTTTTTAAGTTTGCCGTCAAATCCCAGGGCTCAACCATGAACATGCAGTGGAAACTACCAAACTTGAGTATTGTAGGGGCAGAGGGAATTTTGGTCGTGTGGAGAAATGCGTAGAGATCGGAAAGAGCACCAATGGCGAAAGCATTGTACTGGGCTGACACTGACACTGAGAGATGAAAGCTAGGGGAGCAAATGGGATTAGAAACCCTAGTAGTCCTAGCCGTAAACGATGGATACTAGCTGTTGTGAGTATCGACCCGTGTAGTGTTATAGCCAACACGTTAAGTATCCCGCCAGGGGAGTATGCTCTTCCCGTATGGTGTTAAGTTAAGTCATGCAACAAGCAGAACCCTCATCGTTGAGTTTGCAAACCTGAACAGACTGCCTGTGATAAGTCGGAGGAAGGTGAAGATGACGTCAAGTCATCATGCCCCTTATGCCCTGGGCGACAAACATGCTACAATGGCTAGAACAAAGGGTTGCTATCCTGCGAGGGTGAGCTAACTCCAAAAACCCATCCTCAGTTCGGGTTGCAAGATATAACTCACCTACATTAAGCCAAAATCGCTAGTAATCGTCGGTCATCCATACAACGGTGAATTCATTCCCAGACCTTGTACACACCGCCCGTCACACTATGGGAGTTTTCCATGCCGAAGTCGTTACCTTAACCGCAAGGAGGGGGTGCCGAAGGCAGGCAAGTTACTGGAGTGAATTCGTAACAAGGTAATCGTACTGGAAGGTGCGGCTGGATCACCTCCTTTCAGGGAAGATATAATGCTTCTTCGGTATTTATGTTTGACAAAACTTCATACCCAAAGCCCATGAGCTTATTATCNACCCCCCCCCCCCCCCCCCCCCGCCACACAAGAGGGACATGGAGGCTTAAAAATGAAAGAGAGGGATGGGGTTTATCTCGCTTTTGGCTTGGCATAGCGAGCCCCCAGAGGCCTGCATGACGGGCTATTAGTCCAGTCGTAAAGCGCGCCCGGATAATTGTCGTTGTGCATGAGCTGTGAGGACTCTCAGCCACATGAGTGGTTCAATGCGCTCATCAGCGCCTAGCCTTGAGATATATATCATCCAAGGTACATTAGCATGGCGTACTCCTCCTATTCAAACTTGGGTTTGAAACCAAACTTCTCTCAGGAGGATAGATGGGGCGATTTAGGTGAGACCCTATGTGGATTCAACTTTCTATTCACTCTTAGTATATGGGCGGTCCGGAGGGGACCACCATGGCTCTTCTCTTCTCAAGAATCCATACATCCCTTATCAGTGTATGGACAACAGTCTCTCGAACGCAGGTTTAGGTTCGACCTCAATGGGAAAATAAAATGGAGCGCCTAACATCGTATCTTCACATACCAAGAACTACGATATCACCCCTTTCATTATGGGGTGACAGAGGGATTCTACCGTTCGAGCCTTTTTCATGCTTTTTCCGGGGATCTGGAGAAAGCTGCAATCAATAGAATTTTCCAAATCCTCCCTTCCCTAAAAGAAGGACGTGAATTTCTTTTTCCTTTCCATAGGGACCAAGAGATTGGATCTAGCCGTAAGAAGAATGCTTGGCTGATAAATAACTCACTTCTTGGTCTTCGACACATCAGTCACTACGAACGACCCCAATCATTGCAACGGGACGTGTATATTTATCTATCTCATGACTCAAAATTGGAACATATTTGAAAAAAGATCTTAGAGTGTCTAGGGTTAGGGAAAAATATTAAAATAATAGGGTAACTTTTTTCAAAAATCCCCTAAATGTAAAAAAATAAAATAATAAATTACTGGCCAATGAAGTGCCTTGTTTGGCTCCCCAACTGTGAGTCAGGGTTTATTAGCATTTAATCTGAACGCATGATTTTGCACTAACATGCCTTGTTTTATGTAGTTACTCCAACCAAGTATGTCTTTCGGGACCTTAAATTGATGTCAATGTACTCAAAAATGAAAAGCGCTTGTGCTTTGGAGCAGGTAAAACTTCAGTTTTCGAGGTCAAAGGCCCTTGGACCTCACAGATAGAAGAGCGTCCAAGGGGGAAGCAAATACCAATTCAGAGGATTCTTCCCAAGGGTGAATGTCGATGGATGACCACGATGGAGATGATGAGGGCCGAAGGTACTCGTCGGCAGAGTACCATGAGTACGATACCGAAGACGGCAAGTAGGGATGGTACGATTCGAACGAGCACATTGGCTACTCCAATTGACTTAGATTATGAATCAAGACCAAGAAGACCAAGATGGACGAAAACAAACTATCTCTCTTTTTCTTTTAGTAGTTTTTTGTTTCCTTTATAAGTTTTGAGCTATTTTCTGGAAGGGCTTTAATCCATTTGATCAAACTTGCGTCAAGGTCCTATGAGGCCTAATTTAAAATCCCATTGAGGCCTTGCTTTCCCTTTTACTTTACATTTTGTTTGTATTTATTTCATTTACCGGGGCTCATATCTTGATTTGCCACCTCGTTTAGGTGACATCGACTGAGTTATACAGCATTCAGATCTTTGATCTCTAGTTTGTCGCTTAGCTAAACTAGGATGATATGTCGAACTAAATATCGCCGAAGTGCCTTGAAATGATATGCTTACCTTGTTTAAGAAATGTTCGGACCTTAACTTTTTCATTGGAAGTGAGCACGTGAAGGTTAATTGATATAGATCCAATCTGTTTGGGGTTAACCCAAGATAGAAACCGAATATGGGAATAGGTGTCTGTTAGAAAGAATGCAAAGTGAGATGACTTGTTCGTTTGGTTCCAACTTTGTGGTTTGTATTGTAGAACCTTAGTCACAATCCAATTGCTTTTTAAGATTGTTCAGAAGTGTTTGGTAGCAGTCTCGGCGTGACTTTTCCCCTGAGGTAACATGGAGTTTAAGTCGTTAACTTTATTCTCCAAGTTTTGCAGAACTCTGAGTATACTTCACTAGTGAACTAAGTACCATTGTCAGTAACGAGCTCGTAGGGGAGGCTCGGTCGACAAATGATGTTCTATAAAACAAACTTCTTGGCTTGTTGCCAGTAATTTCATGAAAACCTTCCGCCACGATTCATTTCGTTGAGAAAACCGTCAGGACCAATGTTGGGAGTAATTTGACCCTTGGGAATTCCCTCTGCCTTGAGTAAAGTACGACAGTTAAGCCACAAGGCAGGGGAATGCCAAGGAGTTGGAAGCCAAATATCATAAGGATGCTAGAAGCCGGAGGCCAGCCGCTAGAGGCCATCTTCTTAATTAAATAAATAGATAATCATGTATGTTTGTAGATAATTATGATATCTCCTAATCCTAAGGGGATAAGAACTAGTTTTCATGTATAAATATCAAGCTTAGGGGTAGTGGAGAATCATTAAAAAAACCTAGGCTAAGAGGCTAATTATACTTTTTCTTTTCACCATCTTTTCCATTCGATTGCTTAACAAAAACCACATACAATCTATTTCGCCTAGGCTCTTTTACCCAAATTCATCCATCTTCACATACTCACATTGTCTCCTTGCTTCCGTAGTGCTTATCAAAGAACTTCTCAAAAACATCCATAACAGTTTGGCACTAGAAGGAGGGGGGATTCAAACTAAAAACTACATGACAATGACTGCAGACAACATTGAAGCTATAAACACATATGGACGAACCAATCTCGCCTATGAAGAGATGAAATCCCAACTGAAAACCCTAGAGATGAGACTCGAAGAGATAGAACAGCTAAGAAGGGATCAGACCCCAGTTGGACCTGACGCCGCATCCGTGGAGTTGCAGGCTTTGAAGCAACAGATTGAGGCTTGCGCCAAAAAGCTTCAAGAAAATGTGCAGCTTCTGCAACAACTTGAACTGGAGAACGAAACTCTTAGAGAGATGAACTTGGCCTTAACGGCCAATAAGGCCAAATGCCAAAGATTCAGGGTTCATGTACCCTGGATACCGACCCTAGAAACTCCCCCTGCTGATAACTCATGAGAAAGAGGCGGTTTGATGGCAACAGTAGTCCAGGGGAATCAGGATCTTGCTCAGGCACAAGGAGAGCCTATGGAGGTACAGGAACAACAGGTCGCAAACCTCACCCCACAGTCTGACAAAGCCAGATGCCTTGAGCAGATGTTCTCCAACAAATATGAGGCTTTACAATCAATAATTGAACGTCTTCCAGGTGTAGCACCTCCTCTAAGAAGAAGTGCCTTAAACTCTTACGCATACACTCCTTTCACGGAAGAGATCGCGCTTGTCGACATGTCAAGGAAGTTCACTTTTCCCTTCATCAAGTTGTATGATGTAACTTCCGATCCGGACAACAATATTACACAATACAGGTAGAAGATTCTCACCGTAGCAATTCAAAAGGAGCACAAGAATGCAGCTATGTGCAAGGGGTTTGGATCCAGCCTGACGGGTGCCGCCCTGCAATGGTTCATCACGATTCCAACCGAAAGCGTGAGATCTTTTGCCAATCTGACTGATTTGTTCATAGAAAAATTTGCCAGCAGTAGGGTGACCCCCAGGTCATCAAATGATCTCTATGAGATCAAGCAGCACAAGGCAGAACCTTTCAGAAGCTATGTACATCGCTTCAACCAGAAAAAGATTACAATACCCAATTGCAGCATTGTCACCATGATTTCCGCCTTCAAGAGTGGACTCCTTCCTGATGGAGACCTTTACAAGGAACTGACTAAGTACTAATGGAAGACGATGGAAGACGTGCTCTCTCGCGCCCAGGCGCATATCAGATGGGAAGAAGATCTAACCACAAGGCAAGAGTCTCAGGTTATAAGAATCGAGAAGACAGTTAGAGATGATAAATCCTATCGAAGACCTCTCGGGGAAGACAAAATCAAAGGAGCCAAAGGTGGACTTGGACCTCTGCGCAAGCCAGATGGCAAATAGGTTCTCCACAGTTACCACTTGGCCAGCCATATTGAATTTATCAATATCAAGAGTGGAACTAGTTGGAGTCTTGAAGGAGATGGGATATCAAGTCCGGTGGCCCCAAAAGATGAACTCACCTAATCACCATAGAAACCCTAACAAGTAGTGTGAGTTCCACAACGACCACAGTCACAGAACAGAGGACTACATATCCTTAAGAATAGAATTAAATGAGCTACTCAAGAAGAGATATATGCGGGGATTCCTCTCCAACAAGACCAAAGAGTTGTTAAGCAACCAAGAAGAAGATGCTTCGGCAGGATGTCAAGCTCCAGGTTCTCCTCTTAAACACGACCGAGTAATCAATGTCATACCAGGATGATATGAGGTTAGCGGTATCACCCATGCCGCCGCTAAGAAAAGCGCGAGAGTAGCGGCAAACCGTCTGGGAGTACCGGAGGGAAACCGCCAGATTCATAGCCAGGAAGCCATCAACTTCAAAACTGAGGAGCAGGATAAGGTTCTGACACCGCACCACGATGCTCTGGTTGTTTCTCTATTGATAGCGAATTGTTTGGTGAAGAGGGTACTCATCGACAACGGAAGCTCTACAAATGTACTCTTCCTGGGGGCATACCAGGACTTAGGGTTAACCCAAGAGACCCAAAACAATAAGGCCACACCACTCATAGGCTTCAGTGGAGAGGTCAAACAAACCACTAGAGAGGTAACATTCCCTGTCTACGCCGGAGGAATAAATCTCTCCACCAGATTCTCCATTGTATACTGCCCTTATGCCTATAATAAGATCACGGGGAGACCCTGGCTACACGAAATGAGAGCAGTGCCTTCAATTTTGCATCAAGTGCTAAAGTTCCCGACACCTTGGGCAGCCAAAGAGATCAAAGGTGACCAAGAGAGTGCCCGATCGTGTTACCAAACCACCCTAAAGGGGAAAATAACCCACTTATAACAATTACATAAACCACTTCCCACAAGGAATTTTGAGGAGCCGAAAGTGGAAAAATTGGATGAGGTACCCCTAATACCTAGAGAGTCGGGGAAGAACCTCAAAACGGGGTCAAGGTTGAAGGAAGGGATACGCCAAAGACTAATCGACTTTCTGAGGTCTAATGTCGATTACTTCGCATGGTCTCATATGGATATGCCAAGTATAAACTCGAAAGTCATAGTGCACATACTACAAGTGGACCCACGATACCCAACGATCAAGCAGAAAAGGAGAAAGTTTGCACCAGAGCGAGACACTATCATCAATGATGAGGTAAAGAAACTGCTTACGGTCGAGTTTATTAGAGAGGTCCATTATCTGAACTGGCTAGAAAACGTCATTGTGGTCTGCAAGAAGAATGGTAAATGGATGGTATGCATAGACTTTACAGATCTTAATAAATCCTGCCCAAAGGATCCCTTCCCTTTGCCTCACATAGATAAGCTGGTGGACGCAACGGCAGGTCATCAACTGATGAGTTTCATGGATGCATTTTCGGGTACAACCAGATCCTCATGCACATAGACGACCAGGAAAAGACTTCCTTCATGAATTCACAAGGAATTTAATGCTACAAAGTAATGCCGTTTAGGCTAAAAAACGCAAGATCCACCTACCAGATAATGGTTAACATGATGTTTGCGGATCAAATTGGCAAGACCATGGAAGTCTACATAGACGACATGCTGGTCAAATCTCTGGAAGAAGAAGATCACATAGCCCACTTACAGCTAGCCTTTTCTATGCTAAGGAAGTACAACATGAAGCTCAATCCCTCAAAGTGCTCGTTAGGAGTGAGCTCCGGGAAATTTTTGGAGTACATAGTCACATACAGGGGGATTGAGGCAAATCCAGAACAAATCAGGGTGATTCATGTGATCCCCTCACCCAAGACTCCACGAGACATGAAAAAACTAACTGGAAAGATGGCAGCTTTGATCAGGTTCATATCCAGGCTGTCAGACAAGTCCAATGCGTTCTTCGAAGCCCTCAAATTGACGGAGAAATTCGTGTGGGATCAAAAAGTAGAAGATGCTCTGATCAAGCTCAAAGAGTACCTCACCACTCCGCCTCTTCTCTGTAAGCCCCAAGAGGGAGAGCCGCTACTCCTCTACCTAGCGGTCTCTAAGCATGCCGTAAGCGCAGTATTTATCAGGGAGGAAGGAAGCAAGAAGCATACTACTACATGAGCAAGTCTCTCCTAGACACGGAAACTCACTACAATCATCTGGAGAAGCTAGCTCTTGTCCTGGTCATGTCAGCTAGGAAATTGTGCCCTTATTTTCAGGCTCACCCTATGGTGGTACTCACGTCGTTCCCCATTAAATTTGTACTCCACAAGCCAGAAGTGTCCGGAAGATTAGCCTAGTGGGCAGTAGAATTGGCGGAGTACGACATAATCTTCCGCCTTGCCACAACAATCAAGTCGCAAGTCTTGGCCAACTTCATAGCAGAATTCTCCCCACCGATGATCCCTGGGGCCGAAGAAGAAGTCAAAATCCAGCAAGAACGTAAAGTCGAAGGAGAATGGATGCTTTACGTGGATGGATTAAGTAACATACATGGAGCATGAGTAGGCCTCGTTCTTGTCTCACCAAGGGGAAAAATATCGTCGAGAGTAGTAAGATCCAACTTTAAAGCCACCAACAATGAAAGTGAGTATGAAACCTTAATCGAGGGACTTGGCTTAGCAAAAGACTTGGAGATAGAGAACCTACGGTTTTACAGTGATTCCCAACTAATCGTAAGCCAAACACAAGGTGGTTACTAGGCAAAAGACGCCAACATGAATAAGTATTTGGCCATAGCCAAGAGGGTTATCATTTCATTCAAGGCATGCAAACTCAGACAAATCCTCAGGGAGCAGAACTCGCACCCATATGCCCTAGCCAACCTGGCTTCTGTCTTAAAATCCATGGAGCCAATCAGCATACCCCTACTTGTGTTCCAATGGCCGGCCACAGACGAAGATGCATAAGGGCTTCACGTCTCTTTTTTGATATGGGTGGATCGACAAGACCCGATCCATAGCCAAACCCTATGACGCGGGCCATCGCAACTTGGTGGAGTCGAACTTCAGACGCCTGAGTACTCAGCACCAGGGCCTTTGCCACTGGACCAAATGAGTCTCGGCAAGGGCTTCACGTCTCTAACTTCAAAGAAGAAGGAACATGGATGAGTCCTATCATATCATATCTTATCTAAGGGATGACGTCCTGTCCAATATAACAATTGAATGCCAAAAGATCAAGAGGCAAGTGTGACGTTACTACCTGGTACAAGAAAACTTTATAGAAGGTCATTTTCAGACTCCTACCTCATGTGTACAAAGCCAAAAGATGCTGAACTGGTCATCAAGGAATTGCATGAAGGCGAACGCGGATCTCATTCTAGCTAAAAAGTCTAGTGCTAAGGGCCAAGATAGTAGGGTATAACTAGCCAACAATGGCCAACAACGCCCTCCAGATGGCTAAATACTGCGAAAAGAGCCAAAGACATGCGCAAGTATTCAAACTACCTCCTAAAAACCTCATGTCCGTCAGCTCCCTCTGGCCATTCATGAAGTGGGGGGGGGGGAATGGACATTGTAGGGAAATTCTCGAAGGCCCCAGAACAGCTGGAATACCTTTTGGTAGTAAGGAATTACTTCTCTAAGTGGATAGAGGCAAAGGTGTTGAGCAAGATCATGGACGTTCAAATCAAAAGGTTCCTTTGGAAGAATGTGGTGACACGATTCAGAGTACCTCAAGAAATAGTGACAGATAATGCCCCACAATTCACAAGTAAAATCATTAAGAAGTTTTGTGAAAATTGGGACATAAAATTGAGCTTCGCTACGCCAAGGCACCCACAGTCCAACGGGCAGGCTGCATCTACAAACAAAACTGTGGCAAGCCTCTTAAAGAAACGGTTAGACGAAGCAAAAGGAAACCGGGTCGAAGAACTCTCAGCCATAATATAAAATAATAAACAAAAAACAGTTTACAAATAAATAATTCTTAAGAATTAACTATTAAATATATGAGTACGAAAACATATAATATAACTAACCTCGGCGAAAACCTAATTCTACTCGAACTACAAAATCCGTCCAGATTGGACAGAGCTATCAAGGTAGTCGATCATGGCCTACTGAGTGCCTGCATCAATCCTCGAGTGCACCTAGTTGAAAAGCTGCTTGGACTTCCCATCCAGGAAAGTCTCGTCCGCCTCCTCTTCGTTTGTTCTAGCACAGCTAAGAGATCAACGGTGTCGGAGTGCTTATCCTCAGCTTGTATTAAAAATAAATCAAATTTAAAAAAACATATATAATAAGATGATATAAAAAAAATTAATCAAAACTATCAATATAAAGTTATTAACATAATTTAAAAAAAAACGTTACAATTTTGCAGCCCTTGGCCTTAAACAAGTGATGGCATGTCTGATGCATCAAAATTTCCAATCATGTCGGATAAAATTACGAGCCACCGAACAATGCTTGCACCTTTTCATGTGGGAGTCCTTCTCCCAGTGGTTGATCAGCTCCTGCAAAATATATGGGTCCATCCAGCTTGGCTTCACCTTCGGATCGTTGTTTTTCTACTTCCGCTTCCATCGCCCGACTTGACCCGTCATTAGCGCTTTGGTTTTTTCTCACAACCAAATCGGACCATACCGTTGATTGATATGTCCCAGTTGTACGTTTGCTGGAAAAAAGCCTAAAATAAATGGTTTTAATCAAAAAGATAAAACAATCAACAAAATACTTACCATGAATGATTCGTACAAACGGTTCACAACAGCGGTAGATTTTTTGACTAGCTGGGGTATGCCGCGTCGAAGTTTCGCTCGAAGATCTTCCAAATGGAGGCAGCCACGCAACTGTCGTCGTTGAACTTGAAAGAAAAAAATAGATGTCATTAATAATATAACTTAATAATTTATGTTAATAAAAAATTAAATAATTTTTTATTACCATAAAGTCTCTGGAGGATGGTCGGGGTTTAAAAGTGGTAAAGCTGCTCATCTGGGAATATGGAGGAGATCCTCAATTATCATCCCAGGAACTGGTAACCCGACCGCGGCTGGCTGAGAGGCCGACAGTGGAGTATATGCTGACGGTGGATGAAACCTCGTAGATGGTACGAAGTTCGGAACTCGGACCGAACTCGTAGTGGGCGGTGTCGACCTACTAGATGATTGTAGGAAAGCTGCATACGTGCTTTCGTCCATCTATAATTATTTTGAGTTTATTTAGTTAGTAATATTCAATCAACTAATTAATAAGGCGGTAATATTTCAACAACATAATTTTTTAATTCAATAAAATAATTTAAAATTTAAAATTTTTTTTAATACTTTTAGTTTAATAACCTAGTTTAATTTTAGTTAGTAATTAATGCAGTAATCTAATTTCATCCTATTTAAATCACCTAAATAAAATAATTACAAAACTAACTATCCTAATTAATAATTATTTAATAACATAATTAAAGTAAAAATAAAATTAATGTTGTTGAGGTTTGAGAGAGGGATTTAGAGATTTTAGAGAGAGTTTAAAGAGAGAATGAGAGTCTAGAGAGAGTTGAAAATGATAAAGTTGAAGGGAAGTGAGTCTTTATATATAGGGATTTTATTCTGTCACAAAATTCTTGCAGAAAAGCGGCTAAATTAAAAGTTTTCAAAGTTTTACGAGGAATTTGCGAGAAATTTTCGCACCTTTCGTGCAAGATTTCAATTCTTGCCCAAAAAAATTGACGCTTCAATTTGCGAGGAACTTGTGAGGAATTTCAATTGGACCGCCAATTATTGCAAGGATTCCTCGCAAAATATGAAATTTTTTAAAAAAATTTGAAGGTTTAGGGTTTAAGGACTACATTAGTTTGAAATAAAAACATGTTCATTAAATTCGAATTAATCAAGTTTAAGTGTTCAAATCATGAAACGAAAAATTTATGACTTATATGAACACTTTTTCCTACTTAGTATATGAATTATAAGAAATTGTAATAAAAATCAACGTTATATCGTCGACTTACATTTTATATATTTGAACAACGGATAAGGTCTAATATTAATGATTTCTTATTCCTATCAGGAAGTCAATGTGACCATGTTGCATGAATTATATTAGGGTTTAGGTTTTAGGTTTTAGGTTTTAGGTTTTAGGTTTTAGGTTTTAGGGTTAAGGGTTTATGGCATATATTGCGAGGAATCCTCGCAAATTCTTCGCAAAAATTGTAAAAATTCAATTAGACAGCCAAATATAGCGAATAAATTGCAAGGAATCCTCCAAGTTCCTCGTAAAATATGAAAATTTTGCAAAAAAATAATAATTGAGGGTTTTAGGGTTTAGAGACTACAATAGTTTGAAATAAAAACGCGTTAATTACAACCAAATTAATCAAATTTAAGTGTTCATATCGTGAAACGATAAATTTCTGACTTATATGAACACTTTGTCGTACAAGGTATATGAATTATAAGAAGATTTAATAGATATCAATATTATAGCGTCGACTTACATTTTATACAATTAAACAATGTATAAGGTCTAATATTAATAATTTTTTATTCCTAAGGAAGTCAATGTGACCATGTTCCATGAATTGGATTAGAGTTTAAGGTTTAGGGTATACATTGCGCGGAATCACCGCAAATTCCTCGCAAAATTTGCTACATAACTGCGAGGTTTCCTCGCAATTCCCTCGCAAAAGAAAATTTTAAGTACCTTATCTTCTCTCTTCTTGTACTTGAGAGCCAACATCAAAAATTTTGTATAACCAAAAGAAATACCTTACATATCTTATACTTTTATCGTTATGGAAAACTTTTGAATATATATAACTGTTTTTAAATTATTGAGCTATATTAGGTAAATAATCGCTTAATTAAAATTTTAATTGGAAATTATTGTGGTTTTTGTACATACAAATAAAGATAACATCACTCATCAAAATCATCTTCAGATACATATGTCGATTGGTTTTCATTGTCAGATTCTTCTTCTTCCTCATCATTTTCCTCGTCCGATTCTAGCAAAATATCTTTGTTGTCGCTTGACTCTACATCGTCGATGTCCTCCTGTTCTCTCGATGATGGGTCAACATGTAAGACATCTTCAGTGGATTATATCAAATTAGTCTCTTCTCCCTATCTATCTTCTTGTAACACAACTTCGTCTTCAGCTCCGATTATACGGCACCTTTGGACTCACATGGATCACAGAAAGTCATTGCTCACGTCTTTACCTTATTCGTGGATATGGAACGAACATATCACTTTCTCTACTTGCGAAGCGAGAACAAATAGTTCGACTTTATTATACCTTTNCCTTTTGTTTTTAATTAAATCTTTAACCCCCCCCCCCCAAAATTGTTCACTCGAACTCCTCGACCAACTGTTGGGTCACACCAGCACTTGAATAATAACCATCGCAAATTCACAAATCCCGGGTAATTGACTCCTAGAATCTCATTAATCACTTCGTAGAAGTCTGTTTCCCCACGTACATAAATCCCTTAATTTGCAGTTGCCCTTCGTGAGTTGTGTTGATACGTATGAAATGTATACATGTGGGTGAAGTACATTGACTGTCTTTGAAATAAGACCTTGAACGAGTTCGTCAAATCAAATTGGAAAAGGGACATCTCCATATCCATTGTTGACATGAAATGACATGAATGACACAAGTTAGTTCTAAGAATTTAAATAAATATGTCGAAATAANTATATATATATATATATATATATATATATATATCATATGATATATATTATTTAATTAACAGTGTAGGTATATATACTTACTTAGAATTTTATACAGTTAGTGAAATCTATGTCTTTGTATTTCTTGTACTCTTTTTCCAACAAATTGGGATAAGCCGTCCGAATTTGTGTATCAAATAAGTTACAACAGTACAAAATATATTTGAAGATCAATTACTAATTTAGTTGTTGAATTATACTTATTAATCTGATTAATTAATTACTTAATCATATCTGTACCTCTCAAATGGTTGCACGAAGTCAAAGCTCCGTAATATATACGTGTGTGCACTATGACAATATTCGAAATCTTCCAACCAAACCTCCTTCATCTTCCCCACAAGTCACCCAATTTGTGAGAAGATATCAAGAACATCCGTAATGTTGTATGTAGGTGCTACGCCGCCATCGTCATATCGCTGAGGTTTATTTCTCTTGGTTTGAACCATTGAACTGAAGTAATACTGTGGGAACCGAAATTCTCACTGTCAATGATATGTGGTTCACGAATTCTGTAGCCAAAGATCAACAGATCAAGATAGCGAATTAGCGAATTAGAAATACAAAAGTAAACTGCGAAGACAATAAGACATAAATCGTGAGTAAGTTAGATAAAGAAATACGAAATAGATTGTGAAGCGATATGAATTAACGGTGAACAAGTAACAGGATTCGTAAGACAAGCTAACGTGAACGAATACAGAGTCAAAACGAGAGCGAATCTAAAGTATGCGAAAAACGTAAAGGAAGAACGAATC
>OVAN01008208.1:0-18515 GCA_900406275.1 Anastatica hierochuntica | reverse complement strand
TATAACATAGCAATACATATTACATACACTTATTCGTGCCGAGACTTATAGGTCGACACTGGCCTATACTCTAATCCTAGCCTAACGAAATTAAGAAGATAACGAATGAAACGGGGCGAGAACTCCTCACCTTGGCTTAATCGTCTTATAGCTGCCATAGTCGACGACTTCTACTCCCATTGCCGGGACTTCTGCAGAATCCTCAGTAGCGTCCTGATACCGGGCCTGACCCTTCGCCAACCTCCCTCTCACCTGAACCAACACCTTCCCCTTTATTACCCCAAGCAGCTCCTCCTTCGGAAGAGGATGAACCCTGAAAGGAAAACCGGTTAGTCCTCTAGACCGGAAATCCTACCCAAAAAGGAAACTTACTATTTATAGAACCTGCTATAAATAGTAGATACCCTAAAAGGAACTTCTTAGAAAGGAAAGTTACTACAAAGGGAAACCTGTCCTAATGGAAACTTTCCTAAAAAGGAAACTTTCCAAAAGTGGAAACTTTTTAAAAATGGAAACCTGTCATTCCAGGAAAGTTCCAGAAATGGAAAGTTCCGAGAGTCAGGAGCTTGTCGAGGGGGAAGACTCCTGAGTTGCGTCATCCGGGTTCCTGTCTCCCTCTCCAGCACCGGTTCTCGAAGACTCTGCCTCGCGGACACTCTCTCGCCATGTGTCCGGTTTCACCGCACTTGAAGCAAGCGCCTTCTTCGCGGCTCTGAGCAGCCCATCCGCTTCTACCGGTTCTTCTCTGGACCGCTTCTGGGAACCTTCCGCTTTGGCTTCCCAACATTGATGCATGGTAGATCCGCATAATATTGCAACTCCATCTTCTGGTTTAGCGATTCCGGTTTGCTGCTCTGATCTTGTTATCTCCCCGGTTTGGTTCACCCCTCCGATTTGATCTCCTGATCCGGTCTCCTTTCCGGTTTGGATTTCTGTCTCGGTTTTCTTAGAACCGGGACCCGGTTCGGTTTTCTCTTCGGTTCGGTTGACTCCGTCGGTTTTCTCCGGTTTAATTTCTGGTGTGGGTCCCACAGCTTTCTTCTCCTCCACACCACCCGAAACCCTAGGCTCTCCACCTTGCTTGCTCCGCAAGCTTCCGCCGCCGCCTAGGGTTTTTCCAAAACCCGAGCCACCGCGAGCCCCTCCGACTCCGCTCAAGCCCTCGCCGTCACTCGACGCAACCTCCTGGGTCTCTACCTCGCCACTGGAGTCGCCGATCACCGCCACGACACCACCCGAGACCGCGATCATGTCGCTCCTTGCCTCACACCCCTCGGATCGCGGCTGCTCCTCCGTGATCACCACGGTCTCGCCTTCCTCTGATGTCGCATCATCTCCTCCGATGACTACGTCACTCCCTCCGGCCTCCGTAGCCCTTTCCGACGTCAAGTCCACTTCGATCCGACCCTTCACCTTCTCGGTTCCGTCCCATGCAACCACCGCCTCGCCGCCATGGCTCCTCCTTCTCCTCTCCGCCACCGTGGCACACGGCTCGCTCTCCTCCACGGCAGTTCGCTTCTCCTCCTCTCTCATCTCTCTCTCGACTCATCGTCTTCTTCTTCTTCTTTTTTTTTTGTTTTGGTTGCGTGAGAGAGAGGGAGGGAAGAGGTCGAGTCTTTTAGGGTTTAGGTTGGGGTTCGGATCGGGTTGTCGGGTTAGGGCTCGGGTAGGACTAGTGGGTCGGGTTCGGGTTTGGGCTTAGGTTAGGCCGGTTGTTACAAATATATTAGAGATGCTCTTAGCGTCTGAAGAGACATTCGTAGCCAGTGAAATAACTAAATAAAATCTCTGTATCATTGTCTGCTTCTGAAACATAGCGCAGAAAGACGAAAATAAGATTAAATAAGAAGGAAACACTCGAAGAAACTTATTGAGTCAACAAGTGGCCGACGACGACGACGGAGAAGTGAGCGGAGAAAGATGCGGAGAATGAGGTAGGCGATTGTTACATGTGCCTCATTAATCCGTAAGGCACAAATCAAACTAAACCAGTGAGAAAATTTTACTTTGGTTTATTTTCGATTTTTTTTGCCAATAGGAAAAAAGAAAAAAAGAATTTCGCATTATTCAGACCGTGACTAATGGCTATCAGAAAACTCTGATTGCAGATATCAATAATGAGATCAATGCTCAAGAAGTTACCATTTTTTTTAGTAAAAACACAAGTTCAGATTAACAGATTTGAGATACAGTACTCATGAATAACAAAAACCAAGAGATAATAAAATTTACAAAGAACGCCTAACCAAGCTTGGCAAGAACATCGCTCAAAGTAGAAACTGTCTCTGCGTAATACTTCTCAGCATCTGTGGTACTCTTCTGCTTCGCAGCATAATCCAGCTGCCATAAAATCAATCATTTAGAGATTCAAAAATTCTTCCGATCAAACAAAAAATAAACATTACACAATCTTGATAACTCTGAAATATGTTTCTTTTTCAGCTTTCACATGTAAGTCCAAACTCCTAAATTGTGTTTGGAATAATCAAAGGCGGTTAGATGAGAAACTTACGTTGTTAATGGTATCAAAGAGCTTGCTGGTAAGCTCCGTAAGGCTCTTCTTCTCATCCTTAGATTTGGAGGAGATGATTGTGTTAAGGTCATAACGAAGGTGAGAAGCCTTGAACGGAGATCATTTTGAACATATGGCCAAGCTTTCTTGTCTATCAGCGACTTCACATTAATGATTTCTTTAGCAGATTCTTTGGCTCTAGCTGCAGCTTCTGCTGGTGGCAATGGCTGTAAATAAAACCTTTCCTTCAACGCCAGTTTTAAATCTCTTGCTTGGTCTGAGTTATCTGTCCCAGCTGCTCACCCAAAACAACACACAACCAATTTTCTTAAGTGTTATCTACTGCCTAATGTCGCATTGGTCGAGGTTACAGATCGACTTCAAGGATGTTTAATCTATATAAACTGAACCGATTCAACCAAATACTGACCAAAAGTCGAATCTTCATTAGCTATTAAATGATTATACTAATTTTCTACTTCTGAAAAATACATCAAAAGAAAAACATATTGCAAAAGAATTGAAAGTTCTTTTGACATCCTTTACAAGTGAGTAGGGTGGGCATTAGGGTATCAGATCAGGTCCATTGAAGAATCGGGCATTTGAGTGTTGAGATTTAGAACCATTCGGATATTTTTTTGGTTCAGATTGTTCTTGTTGGGTTCGGATAGGTTCCGATTCCGGTAGACATATCTCAAATTTTTTTGGGTGTTACTAGGGTTCGGTTATTATGGATATTTCGAGTAACAAATATACACAAATACCCTTTTTTAAAAAAAGTACATTATAACTATACTTAAGTAATTATTAAAAATCACTAAAATATCAAAAATATATATGGAAATACTCAAAAATATCCAAAAATAATAGAAAAATATTTAAATATCCAAAAGTATCTTACACATATTAGAAATAACCTAAAATAACTAATTTAAACGTACTTACCTTTGTGTATAAGGTGTTTTGGTATCGGATATTTCGGTTATGTGTTCGGGTATCATGCATTTTTCGAATATCGGTTCAGGGTATCCGTTCAGTTTGGGTGTATACTCGATACTCGAACTACCGACTTTTCGGACCCATTCAAGTATTTTACTCGATTTAGTCCATTTTTCATGTCAGTTCTAGTTCAGATATTCGGGTCCAGGTAAATTGCCCATCCCTACAATTGAGTCTATCGTTTGGTTGAAAACCGAATTCAACCCAAAACTGAAATCATACCAATCCGACTCATAGCATAGACAATTTTATCTTGGTCGGTATACATGTATCCTAATCCACACAATAAAACTCAATAATCAAAAACCGAATCGAACCTAAATCTTGATAACAAACACTTTCCTCTAAATTTTGATTACTCGGTCACATTTCAAGGTTACAACAACGTACCATTTGGTCGGTTTTATACGCGAAATGGGTACACTATTACTCAAGCTCGAGTTAGATTGGAGCAATAATTTTTCAGCTACATAGTTTAGCAACATTTTCCTTCTAATCGTATACAAAATGAGAATAATAATCTTACTGGAAGATTAACTTACGAAGGCCACTGGAGGGAGGCGGAGGAGGGCCAATTTTGATGGGAACAGCATCGGCGAGGACAGCCTGAGCGAATGAGCCTCCAGCTAAACCAACAGTCACGAGCCCAATCACAGACTGGCGAGTAGTCTCCGGCGCCGCCTCACTCTGCTGAGCTCTGATGATAAGTGTAGCTCTTTGAGCAATTTCCACTATGCCGAAGACGTTCAGATGTCTCGAGTCATTAATCTTTATGCTACCTTGAAAAACCGCCGGAGATGCGCAACGTAAGGCACTGATGTAGCATCTCATGACGTGTTTTACAAGTTACATTGGTTTTGGTTTTGGTTTTCGATTTGTTTTCTTTTAAACCGATCCGGTTTAGATATTTGGCTTTTATGCTTTATTTACGTAGAGATTTCTTCAGATTGATGATTATCCTTTTAGGATTAGGTTTTTCTTAGGGATTATTTAAGGAGAGTTTTGATCTCTTTTGTAAACGAATTTTGATTATTGAATTAAAAAAAAACAGAGAACCTTCTCTACACCTTTGAAGTCTTCGATCTCCAAGTTAGTTGAATCCATTGATATCAACTTTCTTGAGCTCTAAGCAACAAGACAACTTCGAAGATCCATTGATCCTTCGTGGAAACTCTGGTTAACGATCTAGGTCCTACATCAGTTGGTATCAGAGCCATCACAAACTTTGAAAATTTTTTTCACAGTTTTACGATCCTGTTGTCGTGATGCCGCCATCAAAACCCGACAAACAAGCAAAGAAAAATCTTGAGAAGCATGAAAACGTTGATTTCCCCAAAATTTTTCTTGACTTTCAAGAGTCTCTTCGTCAGACTCTTCTTGTAGCAATCCAACAAGGAATACGACAGGGACTTGAGCAGGGCGTACAAGCTATCATGGCAGCCAATAACGCCCAACAAGTTGTTCATAAACAAGCTCCTCTACGTCGTGATCAACCTGCTGCCGACAACACTAATTCTCAACAAGGGAACGTTCCTGGAGTTGTTGTTCAACACGTGATGCAACCTCGTCTCAATCAATACCGTGGGGAAGAAGATCAGCTTAATCGGAACCAACGTTGGGACGCCAGATTCAAAGTAGAGATTCTTGAATTCTTTGGCAGCCCTCAACCCGAAGATTTTCTCGACTGGGTAGTTACGGTTGAAGAATTGCTTGAATTCAAAAGTTTACCAGATGAAAAGAAAGTCTCCCTAGTCTCCACAAGATTCTAAGGCCGAGTTGCGGCCTGGTGGAGTCAGCTCAAAACCATGCGATCTCGACATGGGAAAGACAAGATTGTTTCTTAGGACAAGTTGAAGAAGCACATGAAGAAGACATTCTTGCCTTATAATTACCAACACTTACTCTTCCAGAAGTTCCATACTCTTCGTCAAGGACCTCGTTCTGTCAATGATTACGCAACAGAATTTTTTCAGATGTTAACTCGAATTGAGATTCATGATTCAGAAGAACAGTTAGTAGCCCGTTTCATAGCCGGACTACGAGTTCCCTTGCAACACATGTTAAACCAGTTTGACCCCGTCACTATTTCAGAAGCTCATCAACGAGCTGTAACCATGGAGTTTCAGAGCAAAACAAATAGTTTTGGTAGTTCCTCTTGGAGCTCGCATCAACAGACACCGTTAACTTCTAAAGATTTGATCGACACTCAGCCTCGTGTTGTGACAGACACTTCGACTATGCAATAGCTTGTGAGAGATGGTACGTCAGAGGGACAAGCGTCGTCTCGACCGCCACCGCGAACAAATGCTTTGCGATGTTTCTCTTGCGGTGAACAGGGACATTACCAAACTGCATGTCCCACCAGAAACCAACGCAGCATGCTAACTACGGATGAGGAAGAGCACGTACTGGAGTTGCAGAGTGATACGAGAGACATGCTGTGACAATTGGTATTTGTTACTCCGGACGATGACGACACAAATTCGAGGTCGAATTTTTCTTCACTCCGGGGGACCTGATGTAGCATCTCATGACGTGTTTTACAAGTTACATTAGTTTTGGTTTTGGTTTTCGATTTATTTTCTTTTAAACCGATCCGGTTTAGATATTTGGCTTTTATGCTTTATTTACGTAGAGATAAGTTTTCTTCAAATTGATGATTATCCTTTTAGGATTAGGCTTAGCTTAGGGATTATTTAAGGAGAGTTTTGATCTCTTTTGTAAACGGCTTTTGATTATTGAATAAAAGAAAAATCAGAGAACCTTCTCTACACCTTTGAAGTCTTCGATCTCCAAGTTAGTTGAATCCATTGATATCAACTTTCTTGAGCTCTAAGCAACAAGACAACTTCAAAGATCCATTGATCCTTCGTGGAAACTCTTGTTAACGATCTAGGTCCTACATCAGGCACCCATCGAAGCCATATCCTTTTCTCTTTCTCACGATGATTATTTGGTTAGTATGCTCTGTTCTTATATGGTTGGTCTTTGACACAGAGCAACCTTATGGTCCTTATCTGATTCTTTTAGATAACATGGATACAATTAAACCAATAAAAAAATGCCACGTGGCAAAATGGAGGAGTCTTAGACATATGGGCTACAAACTTTAGTGCATAAGCCCAATTAGTACACCAGGATAAATTGGTTGTTATCGTAATTGGGAAAAATAGGAGAAATACTAATAGGATGTAATCGAGTAGGATATTGGTTTGTGTATTTTAATGTATTTGAGAATTTAAAAATTATGTATCATTGTCTGCACAAAAAAAAATTGTATCATTGATTTTATCATTTTAAAATTTATATCCAAATCAAGTGTTATTAGTTCTGTAATTTATAAATTTTAACTTAAATCACGTACTATTCAACTCTAAAAATTTATTTTTTTGATTTGGTTTCACAGTGGATTGGGAAGGATTTCATAGGCCAAAATGCAAAAAGTTCAAATACGAGACAAAATTTACGGATTCCAAATGTTAGAATTTAAAATGGGTGAATTTTATAAGGATTTGCAAATATATATGGTTTTGAAAAATCAATTAAAATGCATATATGAATAATACCCCTAAAATGGAACTGAATTACTTATTTTTATCCTAAACTGATTATAGAATAATCCGAATCCCGAACAATATAAATTTTTATACTAAAGTATTTCAAATCATATCCAAATTATAAAACCGAATAAAACTAACTGAAATTTATTAAAAAAGATAGAATTTAGAAGTAATTTTTTTTTTTTTTTTGCTATAATTTTGTTGACTTAGCAGCATGGCTTTCTCCATGTTGTATGAAAAACATAAGCTTTGATTGGTAACATGAGTTACCATGAGTTAAGATTGAGTTATGGACATAACATATACTTAAATAAAAAATGTTACCACTCATGAATCAAAACAAAAATATTAAATTTGAGTTTGAGTTATAATCAGTTATATTTGACTTGCAATTTTGAGTATCTCCTTTGTTAAATTATTAACTCTAAAGTTTATTCAACATCATTGAAAATGTGATGAGTTAGATGTTGAGTTAATTGTTTTTGTTTAAGTGCTTGGCCATGATCACTTTTTTATAGTTATATTCTAAACAACACATTTTGGAAAGGGAGAATTAGAAAAATGGGATACTTTCCACTTGGATTTGTCCAAATAAGATTTTCGGCAATTTTGACCATTTTTGACATCTAATACCCCTACAAAATGAAAAAATAGCAATTTAAATTTTAAAAATATGTAAACTATTAGAAACATAAATAAGACTACTTATGTATTTTTCATAAAAATAAATAGGTAAATAATATTTTATTTAATACACTAGCTAAACACAGAATACTCATTCTGGCTATCTACTTAGTTTAGAAATTGTATACCAGGTGTTGTACAGTGATCTACCTTTGGTATATAACGTAAACAAAAGTTTCTTATATTTCTAATTTCGGTAGAATACGTTTGATGGTATTCTAGCCATACGTCTTTGGTCTACCAAACGCTAGAATATATATTCTAGTGATTATTCTTTGATCTACCAAATGCTGGAATACGTATTTTGGCTATTACCAAGTGTGACGCGTTATGCATATTAGTTTTTCTATACACTATACATTGTTCTACCTTATTTAGAAAACGTATTAGACATAAATAACGAAAAAAAAAAATTTCCATATTGTAATAATTATGTTTCCTAAATCTATCTTTAATAAACTTAAATCTAATAATATCTTTAATAAACCTATCTCACACGATATATCGACTTTTTCTTCAATAATATCGCCTTTTTTCTTCAACTTCATCCTCTTCTTCGTTTTGATTTTTCATCATCTTTTCAATATGGTTCTAATCTACTTTAAATCGGGTGAATGGATATTTAGTTGCAGTGATCAGTGGAATTTCGTGGTTGATAAGGAACTCTTAGACAGAGTCTTGAGTGCATACGGGTATTGGTCGCAGCACCAAGGAAAACATCAGGCAAGAGGAGCACCGAAAGATCTAGACATGAACAGAGCTAGAGCTCTTGAATCAGTTGTTTCAGTGTAAAAAAAGGAGGTAACCATTGGTGGGTATGGGTGTACAGAAGAAGTAAACAACAATAATGGAAAAACTCAATTTCTGCAAAGTTTAATTGTCTTTTAAGTAACACTTTTCTTTTTTCTGCTTTGTCATCTGTAAATGACTCCATGAGATATGTCCTTACAACTTTTAGGTTTTCTTCCATCTTTGTTGGTTTCACATTGATGATGTTTATGTAATTTGTCGACATTCTTTTATTACTGTAGTAACCTTTTCGAACAAGTGAAAAGTAAATAAGTGTTCTTCATCACTTTCCTTTTTTTTGCTCTATGAATTTGGTATATTTGACAGATGGGAACCTGAAGACACTGGAGAGTAGAGAGTGTCTGCTATTAGTGAAAGACTCTTTTAACTAAAGACAAGTTGTTCACATATTCAGTCTTTCTAAATAATGTCGGCTCTACTTACTTATTTTCCCACAATGGTTCTGAGGATTCGTAACACAGTTCCTATAATAATTTACACTTATTTCCCCGATTCGGAGACCCTTAATAGAGGAGTCATTTGTTGAACATGACATTTTTTATCAACCTTAGCCTCGGTGTTCTCGACATCCTTCATGTGAACCTTTCATTTCTATCTCCTGCAACTACAAAGAACAACAGACTCCAGATTAGCAAACTTCAAAAGGCCCACTGAATATAACCAAGGAGACAAAAACTTTGAACGAACTGATTTTTTCAGTTAATGTACCGGTGGTATATGCGAATATAACTGTTTAAGGTTTATGACGTTTCGCCTGATTCCATTGCTCCAATAAACAAGTAACACCCTCTTCTAGTGTAGCCTTCCTATCTTCTTTAAAGTTCCACAGCTCTGAGGAGATGTACCTTCCACTTGGGTTATACTCGTTTATCTCCAACAATGCATTTGCCACTGCTTGATACGCGTCATCCCCAAGTTCGTTCTTCAGGGTTCTTAGCTTCTCGTCAGTTGTGGTTGAGATCAATTTGAACCACAACTATTTCAAGTAAATAACACAACGTAAGAGCAAATCTTGCATTATGTCAGTTCGTTCCGAAAGATTTAGATATCGATACAAACATAAAACACAAAAGGAAACATTGAGAGAGAGACCTGTAGACTTATTGACGCCATTATTGGAGTTGATGCTTGAGCAAAAGCCTCTTGTAGAGATTCTCTTCGAAACGCAAAACCCAAATCTAGAAACTCGAATTGGTGCATGGGTTCTGCTCGGAAATAGAGGATGGGTGATGAATCGTCACTTTGATTTAGGAATCGGAGGTTAGGAGAGAAACTGAGATTGTAATTGTTTGAAGTTTTTCAATATTGATTGAGAAATCGGAGAGATGAGAGAAATGTTTTTTGAGAGAAATCATATAGGTTTTTTTTACTTATTTTCTTTTTTTTTAACTAAATTAATTTAATATAATAAATAAAATTTCAATTAAATCATAAATTATTAATTTTAGAGGTATAATCGAATTTAACTTAATTTAAATCCTCTTGTGACAAAATTATGATTAAAAATCCTATTGGGACAAATCTAAGTTGAGAGTGTCTCATATTCCTAATTTTCCCTTTTGCAACTCAGTAAAACTGTACAAATTATTTATTATCGATATTAATTGTCATATGATTATTCTTATAATCTAGTTAAGTAATCCAGAAAAAGTCAAATTGTTCTTTTTATTTGTTTTATAAAATCTAGTATTAAATGCTCATTGTCATATAAATGTGCAATATAGTCAATATATAAATAACATATTAGAAGAAATTGCGCATATGCTATGCTATTATTATTTTGAGTTTTTAACTTATTGTATTTCATCAGTCTGGCAGGATCTATGGATTCCGGATATTAATTCGCGCCCGGCAAGAGGTCTGGATAGTGTATGACATCCTGGGCTACAGGTTTATCAATTGATAAATCCATCAACTCGGATTGGCATTTACCTCTACTAAGGGAAAATTTCCACCCAGAGAATGTAGAATTGATTCGAGGTATCCATCCAAATCGTACTTTAACACACGATGGTTTGGTATGGCACTATACGAAGTCGGGTCAATACACGGTTAAGTCTGATTATAAAATCCTGAACTCCGGAGCGATCACGCGAATTAATAATAACGAATGGGGTCCCGGGCTGGAAACTTTGAAAGCTTTCACATGGACAATAAAATGCCCGCTGAAGATACAACATCTCATTTAGCAAATTCTCACAGGAAATTTGGCGGTGACTACAGAACTAATACGTAGGGGAGTACGGTGCGCTACAATCTGTCAACGGTGTGGAGTTGCAGAGGAAACAATTAATCATGTATTTTTTGAATGCACCTCACTGGCGCATGTTTGGAATTTTTGCAAGAATCCAGATAATATAGAGGCATTCCCTTCGAATTCAATTTATAATAATCTGGATTATCTTTTCTGGCGGAACCCTTTGAGAAATTGTGATAGGGATTGCAGCGATCTGTACACATGAGTGTTATGGTTAATATGGAAAGCATAGAACGACAAAGTCTTTCAAGGGATACAAACGGATAAGGATGTGATCCTTAAGAATGCGGAAACCGATTATAAAGCTTGGAAAGACGCATAAGTTTCATCCGTCTCTGAAGAGGAACGGTCCTCAGGGGTCTTTCCCATCTCAGATGGCTTGGTTTGTCGGGTAGATGAGTCTTGGAAACAATCTGACCCCAATTCTGGCCTTGGTTGGATCTGTACAGATTCAGAAAATAGGATAATCTTGATGGGGGCGAAATGCCAACGTAGAAGTCTCTCGCCTCTCCACTCAGAGTTGGAAGCCCTGCTATGGGCAATGACAGAACTTCAAAGCCGGAGGATAAGTTGTCAGCTCTTCCAGACTGACTGTGCGGAGCTTACCAGCATGATTCAACAACCGGATGATTGGCCAGCCTTTTATACGCAACTTCAAGATTATCAGCTTCTACGGAGTCAGTTACCAGACTTCTCTTTGACCCGCATCCCGCGCACGGAGAATACACAAGCAGATCGATTGGCTCGCGAATCTCGTCCCTTTAATTGCGATTATATTTTTGTAGATTCTGTTTCTCTAAATTGGCTATCCAGTTTGGAAGACAACATTTAATTATTGTGTGATTGACAAAAAAAAAATATTGTATTTAAGTTAATATTTTTTATTATTAAATTTGTAATAAAATATTAATAATATTAAATTTAATTGTTTAATAACAATTATGAACTTTCACGAAAGCATATGGACATTATAATGCCATCTTGCTCCAAACTTCCCACTTACATAGAGATCAATTAAGAGCCCTCCTAGCAGTGATGGGGAAACAAGAAAAAGGAGACAAAAACAAATATTTTAAGGGTTAAAAGAAGTAAATTTTGAGTTTTGGATTAATATATGTGTTTAGGATTTAATTATAGATTTTAAAGATTTATGGTTTAATTTTGATATTTTGCAGTTTAGGTTTAGTTTTCAGGTATTTTTGAGAAAAAAATAAAACATGTGATGATATTTTTGGTACAAAATCTTTCTTCGGTGAAAAAAATCTTTCTTTAGTGATATTTTTTTAGAATTGCTCATGTCAATATTTTTATTTATCTTATTATATAAACCTGTTAGCTTGACATAGACCTTTTCATGTGTGATTTTTCAAAATGAACATATTTTGAAAATTTCATTAAATGTATCTAATAAATTAAAATAACTTTAATTACTCATTTACATATTCCAACAAACTTATTAAAATATTCTAATATTTTTTCAGTTAATCAATATCAAAATTGTAAACCAACGCAATTTAAAATCTTCAATCTTTAGCAAATCTAAATATAGTTTGTTTTCAAATTTAAAATAAATCCATAACTTTTAAAATAATTAAATTAAAATATTATTATTTTCTAAATTAAATTTATTTCAAAAATTAAAAAAAATTATATAGTGATAAAATTTAGAAAAATCTACAAAAATTTATGAATAATTTATATAAACTATAAAAATTTAAGTATAGTCATCTGATATTTTTTTAAATACTCTAACGTGTTTTGTTTCACGGTATTTCGGGAATTGAATATTATCCAAAATGAACCCATACGAGTATCCCAGAAAATCTGAAAGTTCGAATATCTCAAATCGAAACTGAACCAAGAATTCAATATAACTGAAAATTCTAAAAGTTTTGAATCTGAACCTGAATCCGAAATTCAAAATAATCGAAAAATTATAAACCTGATACTCGAAAAATCTTCACATGATTAATAGTATATAAAATTATTTTTAAAAAAACTCGCGCGGTTGCGCAGGTCAAAACTCTATTAGTAATTATACGATTTCGACAGTGTCATTATTAGTTTAGATTGTAACATGTGTCAATATAATATTATAAATTAACAAGATAACATTAGAAGAGTAATTATAACTAATACTTGTTTTCATAATAGTTTGTTACATTATATGTGAAGTTGATTGTTTCACTTTACATATAGAAATTTTTAACAATGGATTTCTTATATAATAATTATTAATCATGTAAAAACATTAAAATCTCAAAAGATAATTGTTTTTGAGAAAGATCAATGTTTATTCAACTTAGTTTCATATAATATCATATTTGAAATATGTTTTTAGAATATTATCCTTATTTATAGATGTTGCTTCTTAGATCTTTCGGTAATAATATTCTCCTCATTTAGAGCTATTACTGTGGTACAATTTTTTTTATGAGTGACTATATATCAATTTTAGTCTACAAGCTACTAATACAATCCATAATTACATGAATAATCAACTTTAACATTAATTTTTTTTATATAATTTATCTACGTATCACGCGAATTCTAACAAGAGAAAAATTCTCGAAACTATATATATTATAAATAATTTAGGTAGAATAAATCTAACATCATTGACAAGATATCTATTGACTAACTCACAAATAGAGGACAACAGATTGTTAAGCACATATTTAAAATATCAAAAACCTAAATCAAGTTAATTAAATTGAGTATTTGTACAATGTTATTTGCTTAGTTTCCAATAAGCTTTCTTCATGTTTTTCATAATAAATTTTTTTTAGAAACCTAATAAAAGGGTAAAATAACAACAAAATGTTAATTTAAGAGAATGAAGCTTAAAGCCAGTTTAAACTACAATCAATTTAACACATGGTGTGAAATTTTATTTATTAACTTCCGTGAATAGGATCCAATTTTTACTCTTAATCAATATGCATTTAAGATTGATACATTTAAATTTCAAATGTTGGAGTTTGAAATAAGATAAATAATATTCTTGAACTTTTTTCGCACAAAAACATATTCATGACTTTTACAAGGAAAAGGTATACTTGTAAATATTGAAAATTCTAAGGGAATTTTCTTTGTTGTAACTACCTATTAAATTAATTATAAAACAAATATTTAAATTATTTTTTATAATTCAAGTCAGCGTAAAACTACTTTTTGTTATCGTATCCCCCTCTTTCAACCTATATAAACATTACAACAAATTACTTTCCACTTATTCTCCTTCAAGTTCATTTCATTCATGCCTCGATTTGAAAGAAATGTGGTTGTTCTAACTGCTGTTGTGAAGCGGTCTTTTCCAAGAAAGTTTTTGAGTCAATGGGTGTCTCAAAATTTGTTTATATACTATTGTTATTTGTGTTAATCAATCTTAGTAGTCATAATATCAAAGGAAATGATGCTTCTCACCAAATTGATAAAAAAAATTACGGTATGAACCAATCGAGTTATTGAATTATCTTGCAAAATAGGTTTTCACTTTCAAACTTCAAAAATTTGACTAACGGCACATTGACATCTACCTTCTAATATAATTAGTAAGCAATTTGTTTTCCACATTGTGAAATAATTTTGCTTCTGATGTTTGATTTTAAAGATTCGGCTAAAAGAACAATGATTCTTCATCTATATCTCCTTTTCATTGATAGTTTAGTGGTATCACTATTTGAAATTAGCGTAATTTTCTTTGCCAATAAAACTAGTAATTTCAATGAACAAGACAATAAATAATCATTTTCAAGAAGTAACACATTTTTTTTTTCTCTCATCCTACTATTATAGGGAAATACCTCTTGGAATAAAAAAACACTTAACTAATAAAGTATCTTGGAAAAAGAAGCTACAAGAGTCTTTGTATTTTATATATTTGTACAAACTTTTTCTTCTCATACCAGTCTTGTAAGCAAGCAACCATTCAATTGTTTTCTCTTAAAAAATAATCATTTCTATCTATTTTTTTTCATTTCAATTCCTCCTTCTTTTAATTTGTTTTAGATCTCTTCTACCAAAACTTAAACTTTTGATCCTACTGAAAACGTAGGTTTTTTTCCGAACATGTCATTGTTTGAATTCTTTTAAACGAATAATATTTTTTTAAGAAATATATAAATACTATATGTAAGAACAATTCATATAGGATATATATATATGTTTATACAGTGAAATTTATGCTTTGGGATAACGATTCTACAATACTAAAAAAAAGAAAATTTTCTGCACATGTCACATACTAATTTGTTTAAACTCTCATATATTTTCCACATATATTTCTCAAAAATCACTAGATCCTTATAATTAAAAATATAGTGGATTATACCATCTATTTTATAATAACACGCCATGGTATGTATTATAATATGTATAACTAGATTTTGATCCTCGCTTTGAAAGCGCGATAATAAATTTTCTTTTGTATAATGTAGTACAACAGAAAGTTATATGCTATTAGTTTTAGTTATAAATAAACTATAATAAAGAACAAATAGTGTTGTTATTGATACTTATTGACGATATGGATTGTCGATTCGATTTCAAAATGAAAATGAGTTTCTCGTACCATATATTTATATCATACGCGAAGCAATGATACAATTATAAAGTCATAATTCATTTATATTATCGTTGTCAAATTTCTTACTATTTTATTAATATAAAAATAATAATTTTTTTGACTCGTGCTTTAAAAAGTTTGTAATACAATAAACTAGTTAGTTGGCCCGCATAATATGCGGGCATTAAAATTTTTGTAAATTTTAGATTTGATATGTAAAAGTTTTTGACTTTCAAAATTTTTAACTGATATGATATTGGATAAAGTGAGCTTGTGTGGTTTTTTTCTTTTGTTTTGATGTTTAAACTTAAAGTCTCTTTGGTTTCGGTTTATTTCAATATAGTTAGATGTTTTAAAAAATGATATCTTAAAATTTTTGATTTAAAATTTTAATCATGTGATTTTTATTTAGACAATGCAAGTATTATATGAATTTTAAAATAAAGTAGTGCACATTCTATTTGGCATATCTTGTATAAGATATAAATATTTTACAAATTTTAAAATTTGACCCCGCAAAAAATATAATCCTAAATACTATATTAATCCATTTAGCATATCTTGCATAAGATTGAATATTTTACAGATGTTGACATTTGACCCCGCTAGAAACTATAATATTAAATTTTAATTTGTTTTATTCATGACTACAAATATCGATACATTATTTAGTAAACTTATTTTCTGTATAGCTATCAAAAAGTAGAGCATATGGCACTTTATTAGTTCATAACTTAGTATGGTTTTTTAGTTAATCAAAATATATAATATCTTAATAATTATTTAATATAATAAATTTTATATAAAGTATGATTGATTTATTGAGTATTGTTAATATATTTTTTTAATTTATTTTATTTTAAGATATATTTATCTTATATCATATTTAGAATTATATATTAAATAACTCATTAAGGATAACCATGACTTTTTAAGATAAATATTTTTTTAATATTCTTTTTATTAATTTCGTTTTTTATTTATTCTTCTTGTTTTTGTTTTAGAAAAATAAATTAATTCGTGAATAATTTTTTATTAATCAAATAGTTCATTAAGGGCAACATAGTAATCAACCAGTCCAACTTTTAATTTGGTGCAAACTGACTTCGTACTTAATATATAAGATGAGAAGCCTTGCACGTATGATATGAATCTTTACAATAATCCATATATCTAGATTACTGTATAATTTTAATACAATATTCTGTTCTTTGAGTTTAAACTCGTAATCAATATATATCTAGATTACTGGAATATTAATTCAATTATCGTAAAAAATAAATAAATAAACTAATATTTTTTTTTCATAAAAAGTAACTATATTCTGTTAAATCAATTGTTACCATAAATACGAGAACGATGGCATTGATCTTTCTCTGAGGGTTTGGAACTTTAAAAACATGATATAAGATATATATTGTTAGACAATATTATTTAAGTGAATTTGTTATCTTTGTTTCAATCTGTTATCATTCAAATGTAGAATATGAATTAGATTTGTTATCTATAGGAAGATTTATGGGAATATTAATTCGTTATCGTAAAAAGAAAGAAAATTGCTGAAATGCCACTATTGTTCAAAACTCTAATAAAAAACGTCATGGCCTCTAGAGTTTTGCAAATATGCCATAGATTGAGATAGAAAATTACGGTTATGCCCTTGCATTCAATTAAAAAAATTTCTTTCTCCTCTTCGTTCTCTCTCTTTCTCGGGTCAAGTTCCAAAATACTCTTAAAAGTTTAAAACTAATCCATCATACTCCTTCATCATCTCAATACTCCTCATACTTTTATAATAATGTCGAATTCCCAAAACGTCCTTACTATGAATTAATTAATTAGTAAAAGAAAAAGAAAAATCAACCAATAGGAGCTCATCTTTTCTTCTTCATCGATGTCGTCGCCATCGTCGCATCTTCATCACGTTTGTCGTCCAATGCGCCATTGACGTCACCGGAATCTTCAATCATTGCTCGTCTAAGCTTCCTAATCCAAAGGTATACTGGTACATACGAGATTGTGTGTCATTCTTGTGCTTCAAAATGTAGTTAGGGTTGGGTTTGTTGATTTTGCAATTAGAGTAGCAACCAAATTCAAAATTGGTATTGGGTAACCATGTTTCCTTGGTATCTTATGGCACAACGTTGATAAATAATGAATTTTAGTGGCCAAATGGAAGGTATATTGGTGTCTTGGAGTAGAAATCGAGTCGATTGTAATAGTTTGAGGAATGATATAACTCTTAGAAAAGATATAACTGATAGAGGTATAATTGGTATAAAGTCGTATAACTAATAGAGGTATAACTGGTATAAAGGTGTATAACTGATAGAGGTATAACTAGTATAAAGTCGTATAACTATTACAAGTCCGAATGTGCTAATGTAGAATTTGTTTTTAATTTCTTGCAGGATCCAATGAGCAATCAGCCCGTGAACATATATTTCGATTATGAAGGATATTATTCAAATATCGGGAATGAGTATCAATGGAATCCAAGAGATGCTTGGTTATACGGAATATCGTTTAGGANTATCGTTTAGGGGTGCTTCTGTGACGGATGTAACTTATACGATGTTAAAGGATAAGATATGCGGGAAGATGGGGATAGATAAGTCTACGAAGAAGCTGAAATTCAGTTACATGCCAGTGGCAGTGGTGTCGTCTCAGAGGNGTCGTCTCAGAGACAAACATATGTTCTCGATGATGATGATGTGTATACTTATCTAACATCTTTGGATTCAGAGCAACGTAGAAGTGTTTTGCATGTAGAGGTGATGAAAGATTTGTAAATAACTCCTGTGCGAGAGCAAGGTTCAAGAGTAGAGAGACGAATTTCATACGGTGTGAACTATGGTGAGTTATTTACAAGTGAAGTAGGTAATGCAATAGGTAGTGCTGGTGATGGTGGTGATGCTAGTGGTGGTGGTGATGCTGGTGATGCTCGTGTTGATGATGGGGTTGGTGGAGATGCTTTTGTTAATGTCGGTGCTATTACTATTTATGGAGGTGAGGAACAAGAAGAACAACATCATGACCCGATTGATAAATGTGGGAATGGTGGTGGTGGTGATACTGGTTTTGGTGACGATGACCGTGACGATGACCGTGAAGTGGGTGTAAATG
>OVAN01008207.1:0-18516 GCA_900406275.1 Anastatica hierochuntica | reverse complement strand
ATTTTTGAAAAAGAGACAATACAAAGGTGTATTTTTGTAAGTCTCCCTTTTGTTTAACACAAAAGAGAAAGAGTAACACATGTGATTCTTCCTTTTCCTCATTCTTTTTACTAGTATCTAATATTGGAAACGGATGAGAAACTATGGTGAGGTCTTGTACGAAGTTTATTTCAATATGTACACGTGAAGATATTTTTTGCAGTTGTATATTATTATAAAATACTTTCTCTAGTATTTTTCATATATAATTTTTTTAGGTGAATTCAAAAGTAATGGATTGATATTTAAAAAGAAAATCTCCACTACCTCAAGATGATTTTGAAGATTTGCCATGGAATCGAATTCATTGAAAACAGATGGATTATCATCCTAATCATAAAGATGGGGTAAGACGCAAGTATTTGACAAGAGGATCTAGTCAACCTCATGACCATATTTTTCCACAAAGAAAGATAGGAAATTTAGAAAGATGATTTAATCCAAAATGGTTTGATAAGTATGGTGATTGGTTGGAGTATAATGTGAAGAAAGATGAAATCTTTTGTTTGTGTTGTATTTATTCAGAGATCACGTTGAATAACGAGGTGGTAATGAAGTTTTTGTATAAGAGGGCTTTTGTGGTTGGAATAAGGCCAAAAGATTGGAAACTCACGTAGGTGATGTGAGTCGTTTACACAATAATGCCAAAAGCAAGTGTGCTTACTTGATGAGAAAAGACCAATTCATCAGACATTCTTTGGATAAGCAAATTGATATTGTGAAGAATGAGTATCGTATCAAGTTGAATGCTTCAATTGATATTTCTAGGTTCTTGTTACACTAAACATTTGATGAATCAAAAAAGTCGACTAATCAAGGAATTTTTTTAGAGGTTGTGAAACATTCTGTCAAACAGAATGAAGCTATAAAAAGGTTGTGCTGAACATAATTTAGGTATTGCTTACTCGTTTATAAACCCCAGCCGCTCTCCCAGGCACGATAAAAGCAATTTCTGAGATCTTTTTTCGACGTAGGCGAAGCCAGAGCTCGCCGGCGTCGGGACCTTCCTTCTCACCCCATTTGGCTCTTCTCTTCTCATCTCAGATCTTGTTCTTTGCTTCTTCCGTTTTTGCCTCTTTTGGTACTGGACATTGGGAAATCTCATCAGATCTTACGCCGGAGACAAAAGCGAAGCCTGCTGGAGCCATCCCTTTCTGCGACATTGTCTGTTTAGTTGATTCTCCTCTCGATGGCATCTCCGGAATCTCCCCCAATCGGTTCGTTTCAACGCTTTTCAGATGAAGGCCCTGAAGAATCTTACCCAGGAGCTGATCTACAAATGATATTACCAGAGGCGTTTGAGGTTGTTTGTCCATGGAGACGCTTACTCTCTTCGTCCCCGGTACTCCATGCTTCAATAGACTCGCCGGCGAATGCTTCTCAACTTTCAATAAGGTTTAGTACATGAATTTTTTGTTGGATAGATCTGAACTTTAACCGGGTTTTACTGACATCATCTACCCCAAGAGCTATGAACTTTCTTTCTATTGGGAAGATCTGCTCCTGCATCTCTACACTCATCAAAGTCGAGAGCTTCTTCTACTCAGTAAACGCCGACAAAAGTCACCAGATGAAGAAACCTCGATATGTTGACCCGTAAAACCTGTACCTTTCACTGCCATCTCTGTATGTAACTTGCTTCAGAGTCTATTTGCCTTGTTCTGCGCTGATGGTGCTAAACAGTTGGTGTAGCCGCTCTTTCTGCAACAGGTCTCGCGACCTTCGGTACAGTTCTACCGGAGGCCTAACTTTTTGTGGCAAAATAGGCTTTGTTGGCTCGTTTAAAGACACCAAGGTCCATCACACTCTCTGTTGCGACAAAGTCCAAGCTTTCAGCGTTGATGAATTTGCCAATGACTGGCCTGCTCCTGATTTGTTCAACCACAGACCTCATTTAGCTTCTTCGTTCACAAACCAAAGTACATCAATGTGTCCAATTTCTAGAATGCCAAAACTTTCCATAACTTCTGTCGCCGTTGAGATATCAGAACCTCTTATTGGCTCTTCGCCCATGAGTTCTTCAACGCCAAAATCAGTTTCGGGCTTGATGATAGTAAGCTTTGTAAGTTTTTCTTACTTTTTGAGCCTGGGTGGCTACGTTTATTTGGTATGGTCGTTGGTGTTTATTCACCTTGCTCAAAAAGTGCGTTTCAATTATTAACTCCATCAAGGGTAAGTATGAAAATGTTAAATCTAGGCCGAAGTCATATAGAGTTTCAAGATCATAGTCCCATTCAAATTTCTTCATGCTGGGACCATGAGAGTTCGTTTATCCCCTTCCTCCTCTTTGTAAGAGAGATCGTTTACTAAGGACCGTTTGTTATCTTGTGTCATGGTTCGCACGGAGCCAAAAGATACAACGGGTCTCATTCCGGTGAAGCATGAGGTTTTGGAGTGATGTTAAATGTCACAACTTATGATGACTATTTGCAAGTTGGAAGGGTTAGAAGGGCGGTGTAAACTCTTCGTATTTTTACTCGCACGTGGCATCTTCTCTTTCAACGTGTTATCAAACTTTTTCAAGTTTGTGAAATTATCTATCCTTAGTAATGTCTTCTTGGCTTTTGAGTTAGTCCTTCGAGTTCTAGATGATGCATCTAGCATTCTAATTATCGCTTAATCTATGAACGAAGAAAATATTTGACCAAAAATAGAAAAAAAGGTTGTGCTGAATAATGCTCTCGTGGTTGTCTTATTTTAAAAGAAAGATTTTTTTAATGTTTTTGACTGAAGATAAAATCGAAATTAGTAGCGAAAAATGAAAAGACATCTAAACAACATTGAAATACAAAATGGAAGCACAAAATGGAAGTACAAACGTAAAACACTACAAATATTAGACATTAAAAGAAGTAGTTGATTCCAAAAAACAAGGTGGCATAGGTTGAAGCTTGAATATACATCATAGTATCATACGAAGCTCAAACTGTCTTTGTCGTGGTTGTCACTTATTAGATTCTATAACTTGCTTGAATGCTTGTCTATTTTTTGGTTTAGTGTATTTTTTAAAACTGTTTTGGTGAAATCTGATACTCCAAGTGCGTGATATCATATCTATCTCACACTAATATCTCAAGTCAACAGAAGGCTAACCAGAAACTCTTTGAAGTTTAAACTTAAACACAACTTTGCCTTGAGTTTCTTTCTCTTTCCAATAATCAAGAACCATATATAATCCAACATACACGTAACGTTTTCCTCTCTGATCCAATCTCTTTTTACCACGTATCACTCTCACTGGAGTTTTCTCACTCATGCTATTAGCTAAAGCCAAATTTCCAGTAATAAGCTTTTGATCTTCCATTACTCTCTCATCATTGCTCATCACGTTACCTCCCTGACCCGAATATATAATCACATCATAATCGAATCTATCGTCGTAACTATTACCTTCCGATGAAACAACGCTTGTAGCTAGTTTCAAGCCTCCTCTATACATGTAATCAATCCCACCCATTATGTCGAAATGTAGACCAATTAAGTTGAGTTCTGATTTGAACTGGAACTCATCTCCAACTTCGATTCTGGGGACTGGTCCAATCATTTTCCCAGCATTCACTTGCATCCCCACGCTCGTGAGGATAGACCGTGTCTCGTAGTTTATCTTACTTGTGGCAGTCTTTGATTCTACGCGCCGCGTTGCTTTGTCTCTGTCCAGCTCTTTAAACTTAAGCCTGAAATGATGCAACACCTTGAGAACTTTCTCGCGTGGGCTAAGACCTTTGGTAAACTTGTCTTTTTGCATAGTCGGGCCGTGTCCAAGTTGTTTCCAACTTCTTTTTTCTATGTTTTGAGTTGGTTTATAAGTATGTGCGCTTAGTGCAATTGCATTACTCAAATTATTTCTTCTTCTTCTTCGTCTTATCAGGTGAGTTTCTTTGTCTCTGCATAGCTTGGGCTAGCAAAGGCTTCTCCATAGTGTTTCGAGACGGATATGAGGTTTGTCTTTTTCGTATATGAGAAGTCATTAGTCTGATAGTTTCCTCTAAACTTAGAGGTTTAACTTTACTTCCACAAGATGGAGGAAACTTCATCTTATTAGCCGAAACAAATCTTCCACTCCCACCAATATTACTACTACCATTAGCTGCTAAATTAAAGCCAGCTCTCTTCATAACCAAATCAACTGATTCAACTTTCTTAAACTTATCACCACGAACATCCTAAAAACCGATCAATTTCTTTGACTCTTAATAGACTCATGAGGACCACATCCATATGGAAAATTTCTCATAGAAGAGACCTTTCTTTGAATGTGAGATGGGGAGGAGGTGCTTCAAATTAATAACCTGGAAACAAACAACAAAGTTCATCTTTTTAATTACTAACCACTAAGCACAAGACCGTTACTAAGCATCATGTGATTCTGAACTCAGATACTCCTTAAAAAGAAATGAAGAATAAGCCATCAAAAGTTTCATCTTCTCATTAGCAAAGCGTTAAACCTATATGTAAATCAAGTTCACTTGTGAAAAACTTGTAAGATGTCTATAAAACTTTCAAATTAACCCGAAAAGAGTATGATCACATTCTCAACTTTTATTCTGTAATTCTTATGTGTGTCTGACAACTGAACCTATATAGAGAGATTGCCAAAATGCAAAAATTTCAAAATAGCAAGCACTCTTTGGAAATAAATTCCTCAAAGAGTGAACAGAAATAAAACAAAAATGTAAATTATGAACAAAATGAAAAATTTGTAAAATCCTTTTACGACACTTGCTGCATATAATAGAAAGAAAAATCCAAAGAAAACCACACGAAAGTGATGAAAATAAATTAGGGTCAAGAATGAAAAGGTAAAACTAACTCTATGGTAAACGAGACTGAAAATGTAGAGCGATTTTAGAAGCCGAGTTTAAGATTGTGTGTATAAGACCATGGAGATTGCAAAATTTTATCATTTAACCCAAATTTCTTGAAATTTCGATGAAGTTTCTTTGCTAAACAAAATGTAAACAAAAGACATGAACACTAATGCGATATGTATGAAGAACAAAGTAAGCAAATTATGAACACAACCTATAAATGGCAACAACAACAAAAAGAATGAAAAAATAATTAAACCAAAGTAAAAGAAAAATCTTACGAGTACGATGAAGAGTGATCGTAGATGCTCGTGTTCGTCCCGTTCATATATCTCTGGATTCTTGGAATCTCTGAGAAAATGAAATGTTACTTATTAACTGTTTGTTTGATTGTGTGAGTTTTGAATTTTAAATCTGAGGGAGCCACTAACTTAAATGATAATGAGTTTTTCAGTTATTATCATTCCTTAAAAGTAAGCGAATTATAAGCAACTAATTAAATAATTAACGTTATGCCAACTGCGTCATGAGTGATTTTAAGTCTTCCGCCGCATTTAATTTTTCCTTCCATTTTCAGTATCAATTTACTTTGTTTACTAGAAAGTAGAAACTCAGAAGTCTAATTTGATTTTCCTTGCTATAAATACTTATACTTATAAGCATTAAGGAAAACGAATATTAAAAAAAAAATTAACTGGTTGTCCATGATTTTGTGGGCGTAAATATTTTATAAAATTTTTTAATGTAATGTAAGATTTTAAATGTAAAAGGATCTCTAACCTCTCTATCGGCCACTTTGAATGATTCACTATGGTGTTGATTGGCATTTGACTGTGGATACTGTACATTTATTATACAGTTTTAACAGTGAATTACTCCCCAATCATATTTTCCTGATTTTAATTGAGTTTAAAGTCTTCACAGCCCTTTTATTTTTTATTACTCATTGTTTCATTTTTCCTCCTACAGTCCATGTTTCGTGACTGTATTTGAAACCATAATAATATTTTAAAGTCTTTCTTTTATACCCATCCCCTATATAATAAAAATCCTCTTATGTGAGTATTTAAATTTTAACTCCAAATTTTCTTTTTTCAATTAATTATTATTCTTTTTTCTTATTCTTTTTTTTTTGTCAACCACACAATTAAAAAATTAACTAATTCCCGAACTGGAAAACCAATTCGGAGGGTTCGTGTCTACAAAAGTAAAATCATTCAAAAGAACTCGGGATCTTCGAGCCAGATTATCCGCTTGCGTGTTCGCCGTCCGAGGAACATGATTCAACGAGAATTCTGTGAAACCTCCCCGTAACTGCTGGAAATCTTGAAGTTGAGTATGAAGGGGTGGCCACTCTTCTGGATGTTGAATGATACTGATAAGCTCCGCAAAGTCCGTCTGGAAGCACTGGCACCCGATTCTGCGATCAGAAATTTCTGCCATCGCCCATAACAGGGCTTCAAATTCCGCATGAAGAGGTGAGAGACTCCGACGTTGGCATTTCGCCCCCTGCAAAACTACCTCCCCATCATGATTGGTGCAGCACCAACCAAGGCCTGTTTTGGGATCCGAATGTTTCCATGAACCATCTATCCGACAGAGTAAACCATCCGGAGCATTCGATGCATTCCCCAAAGACTCCTCATCCGAAGGGGGAACGATTTGTGCTTCTAACCAAGCTATAGCATCCGTCTCTGCATTCCGAGCTATCTCCTCCACATCCATTTGGATTCCTTGAAAAACCTTTTTATTCCTGGCCTTCCAAATCAACCACAATATCCAAGGGAATAAATCAGGACGATCCCTATCCCGAGATCGCAAAGGATTGTGCCAGAAGAAGTATGCCATATTAGGATACAGTGCAACAGAAGGAAAAGCCTCCGCTCTTGTTCGATCCTTGTAACGATCCCAAATGTGACGAATCGAAACGCACTCAAAAAAGATATGATTAATAGATTCCGCACTAGAGCCAGATCTCTTACAGATTATGTCACAAGGAACTCCCCTCTGAAGGAGTTCGCTAGTTGCCGCCAGGCTTCCTGAAATAATTTGCCAGAGTAAATGTTGGATCTTCAAAGAACACTTGACCTGCCAAGTGTAAGCTTTCAAAGCTTATATGCCTGGTCCCCATCCATTATTATTGATCCGAGAAATCTCCTTGGCATTTAGGAGTCTATAGCCTGATCTAACAGTATATTTTCCCGACTTGGTATAGTGCCAAACCACATCATCGTACGTAATGTTGCGGCTCGGATGAATACCCCTAATTAAAACAATATCCTCAGGATCACAAAGTTCCTGAAGGAGAGGCATATGCCAGTCACGCGTTTGTGGGTCCATCAATTGATGTACCGTTAAACTAGGGTACCATAGACTGCCCGACCTCGTGTTGGTCGCGGATTGTCATCCGGAATCCACGGGTCATGCCAAACTGAGGTGTTTATCCCAGAGCCTATACGAAGCCTAACGCCTTGCTTGAGCAGCTGCTGAGCTGAAAAAATACTCTTCCATCCGAAAGAGGGTGAATGGGGTTTCCTCGCATTTAAGGGGTGAACCTTCCGAAAATAACGACCTCGTAAAACTCGAGCCACTAGTGATCCAGGGAATTGAATTAACCTCCATAATTGTTTATCCAACAAGGCTATATTGAAATCCTCAAGAGATTTGAAGCCTAAGCCCCCGCTCTCTTTTGGTATACATAATTTGTCCCATGCAACCCAATGGAGACCGCGGTTACATCCATTGGAGCCCCACCAGAAATTAGAAATTGCGCTAGTTAACTTAGTGGTTAACACTTGGGGGAGCTTAAAACATGACATGACATAATTGGGTAGCGCAAGAGCAACTGATTTGATCAGGATCTCTTTGCCCCCCGTAGACAGAAACTTGGAAGACCAACCATTCACTCGATCACCTAACCTTTCCCGGACAAAATTAAAAATCTGACTCTTGGATCCCCCCAAGCTCTCCGGGATACCAAGATAATTGCCCATCCCTCCCTCCTTAGAAATGCCTAATAACACCTTCAAATCTATTTTTTTCTACTCCGCGACATTTTTCCCAAACATCACCGATGATTTTTCAAAATTGATTACTTGCCCTGAGGCCTGCCCATACTCCCTCAAAACATCCAAAACAGCCTGACACTGAGAGTTATCTGCCCTACAGAAAAAAGGCTATCATCTGCGAACAATAGATGAGAAATAGCCGGGCTATGGTGAGCAATCTTGACGCCCCGTATAGCTCTATCGCGTTCCTTTCGTTTGATATTAGCAATCAATACTTCCGTACAAATAATAAATAGGTACGGTGACAAGGGGTCCCCTTGTCTCAACCCCCTTTAGGGGACTATATTCCCCGTTGGGTGACCATTGAACAGAATCTTATAAGATACCGGCTGGATACACCACGTTAACCAAGATTTCCACCTCTGCCCAAATCCTAGTTTGTTCAGGATCGCCTCTAGGAAAGTCCACTCAATCCTGTCATAAGCCTTACTCATATCCGTCTTAATGGCCATAAACTCATAACGACATTTTTTATTTGTACGCAAACCATGGAACATTTCCTAAGCGATCAATATATTATCCGTGATCAAAAGTCCAGAGACAAAGGCCGACTGTGTCTCCGAGATGATGCGGTGTAAAATTTTTCTCATCCGCAAACAGAGAAGTTTAGAGATAATCTTGTAAGCCACATTGCATAGGCTAATAGGCCTAAGTTCTGACATTAGCTTAGGATGACTCGTCTTAGGTATGAGACATATATTAGTCTTATTCAGTCGAGCATCAAACTTTCCAGAACTGAAAAAATCCCTAACCAGGCCAACTAAATCTCCCTTCAAAAGCCCCCAATATCGTTGGAAGAACAGAGCTGTCATCCCATCAGGTCCCGGAGTCTTTTCAGGATGCATTGCAAAGAGTGCTCCCTTAACTTCATGTTCCGTCACATCCCTCATCAATGTTCGATTCATGTCATCGGTAATAACCGGGACGACATTGTCGAGAACCTGAGTAAAATCAACTGGTCTGGTTGTCGTAAACAACTCAGAAAAATACCTCGTCGCAATATCTTCCATTCCTTCCGGATTTTCCTCTCAATCCCCTCGTGAATTAAATAAATCCGATATACGATTCCTAACCCGTCGTTGCTTGGTTGTTGCGTGGAAAAATTGAGTATTCTTATCACCCTCTTTTAACCACAAATTCCTACTCTTTTGCTTCCAATAGATTTCCTCATCTTTATAGGCCTCTTGCAGTTTCCTTTTTATTCCTACAATGTCACTCGGAGATACCGTGTCATCATTTTGTGCTTCCTCCAGTTTTGCCTTTAGCGAGTCAATTATGCCCTTTCCCGAGGGTACATTATTTTTCCGCCACCAAGAGATTGAATTCCGACAGTTGCGAACCTTATCCACAAATCCTGGAATCATAAAGTTTCGAGTGCGGTGCCACCCACCCTCAATAACCTCAGAGAAACCCTCCTTCCCTATCCATCTCTTGTCAAAACGGAAATGTTTGTAATACTTCTCCGCTTTGTAATTAGATGTTAGCAGAATTGGTCTATGATCAGACCCAATCCGTGCGAGATATTCCACCTTCGAATGGCCAAAGGCATTATGCCACTCCTCATTACCCACTGCGCGATCTAACTTGCAACGTACTTTGTGATTATTGCGCGTACCTTGCCATGACAACTGATCCCCTGCGCATGAAAACTCTGTCATCCTGCAATGATTAAGCATTTGAATAAAGGGTATAAATGAGGTTGCAGCTCTCATTTTGCCCCCTTTTTTCTCATGGTTCCCGGTTAATTCATTTAGATCACCTATGATCAACCATGCGGACGACCTACTAGAACCTATCTCCATAAGTCTATCCCAAACAACACCCCGATTTTCCGCGACTGGGTCACCGTAGACGAAGGATATTGATACTCTAATTCCATAAAACGAAGCATTGACATCAATGATACGGTTACTCGAATAAAGAACATCCAAATTTATTTCATTATTATAAAAGATAGCAAGTCCGCCGCTTAGCCCGATAGGGTCCACGGTGTACAAATTATTAAAACCAAACTCAATTTTAAATTTTTGTAAACAAATAATAGATTGCTTTGTCTCAGCTAAAAAGAAAATATCCGGACGGAATTTTTTCCATAAATCCCTCAAATTGTCTGATGTCAAGTCCCCGCCTAGACCTTGACAATTCCAACTCAGAATCTTCACGGGCGAGCCGGTGGATTCAGGGGAGCCACCATTCCTTTCCTTGATGTCTTGGGGGGAGTCAAGCCTTTTGTACCTCCTGCGGATGCCGAGCCCGAGATTTTAATTCCTGTATCACGAGATGACAACTTTTTAGTACCCTGAATAGCCTTAATAAAACGGCCCTTAGAGTCCGTACGCTTCCGTGGCGGAGCTAATAACAGCATGTTCCTTTTTCTAAAACCGATTCCATTAATATTCCCAGAATTTTTACAGCTCTTAAACAATCCATTCAAGCCAGATCTCTGACTGATTAAATTTAGACCATCTAAACCAGAGGCAATACCGGCAATATGCCTTCCTAGATCAACTACAGAATTAGTAGTTAAAGTACCCGCCACATGTGTATTAAGTTGCTGAGAATTAACTAAATCATTACCCACCATACCTGCATAACTCTCGGAGACCACCTGGAGAGTCTCCGCCATTTCAACAGCTGAACCATCAACAAAACCAGCAACTTGACCCTCTTCCTCATGTTCATTGTCCCAAGCCTCCTCATCCAAACCCTGCTCCAAACCTACTTGGTCACCATCTGCCTCTGGTAAGTCCATACCTTCATTATCCTCTCCAATATTCTCCTCATTTACCATCTCCCCCTCCTCCACAAGGAGGTCATCATTAGCCATCAACTCCTCCTCCAAACCAGTATCCTTGTTCTCCCCACTCAAAGCCCTTCCATTAGCAACATCCTTACCGTTATCAGGACTACAAACCCCAAGCTCCTTCTCCCCCGGTAAACCATCATGATCCGAACCTGAAGCCAACATGTACAAAGGCTTCGGCCAAGCTTGGCGGCGCTGCTGTCCATAAGATGTACTGCCCTCCCTAACCTGATTATCCTTAGAACTAGTCCTATAGTTATGGCCTGTAGACCCCTTTGGACGGGTCTGTCTTTGAGCACCCATAGCAGCCTCATTCTGCCTCACAACAGTAGCATATGATGCTTTCTTTCCACCCTGGGAATGCAAAGAATCCATTCGCTTCCCACTCGAGCCAGAATTATGTCTATCCATGCCTTCTCTATGCTCCCAGTCCAAAGCCCTTTTCACAGGTAATCTCTTACCGCCTTCACGTACCTTGTCTTCTCCCATGAAACACTCCCCTGCAGAAGCTAAAGCAGCTTATCTGCCAGAAGGTTGAGCCACTTTCAACTCCGGGCAATCCATAACATCATGTGTTAGCATGTAACAATGCTGACAAAAGCCTGACAATTTATCATACCTCAAACCGACTATGATCTCCTCACGATGCTCAAAAGGTACCACCGTGTTAAAAACAATAGGCTTTGACCCATCCACCTGTATTTAAACACAACCAGTTTCCTCATCAAAATCTTTGACTTCACCAACAGCTTTACCCACTGCACGAACTGTTTCCTCTGCCCACAAATGCATTGGAATGTCAGTCACAGTGACCCAGAATGTTATAGCCGACGGATACAACGGTTGAATCACCGGCTCCCAGCGAACGAGAGAGACCATCCAGCCATCAAACGGTCCCCAGCTTAGAACATCCAAGAGATCTCTCTCATTTAAAAATGTAAACTGAAACTTGCCATTGCCCAACTCCCCTCCTTCAACTTTACATCCTAGTCTCCAAATCTTTGGAAAATTAGCTATAAGGTTCTCCATCCGCTGAATTTTGGGATTCATCAACTTCCCAATCAGCGTTAGTGAAAACTGCTTCACTCGCTTTGCGATCCCAGCCGCGGAGAGCCGAATAGCTTCCGTTCTAACCACCGGTTTACCTCTGTTGACACCCAATTGAGCCATAATTCTACCTCCGAGATAACCCAGACAAACCTTAAACAGACAGAGAGGAACATGACCAAACAAAATCAGAATTGCTCGGACGAGTTGTTTCCTCAAAACCAGATCGGTACTCGTAAAGAATGGATGCTAAGAAGAAACAAGATGTGTAGACCAAGGCTGACCTCTTGCCTTTATATGAAAGCCAGTGACTGTGAAGATACCTTGTGAAGATCTATTCTCATAAATTGAGTATCGTAATCCAATCTGTGATATCTTGCAATCTATTAGAAGAAGGAAGGTCGACAAGATACAGCAGAATCCTGGTCTCCGATCAAATCCGCCAGTTTCCTTTTCGGTGAGCCAGAGAATCACGACAATCCAATTTAACACCCGTGATACTCTCTGACTCCAACGGATATTACGAAACTCTTCCCATATCCACACCAACCACTGGATCTCCTCCAATATCCCCCGGATCTGACGAAATCTCGCAAGCCAAACCCATTGAAGAGAGAATCTATGTATCACCTCACCTAACCTCCCCACCTTCCTGAGGAAAACCCACCGTGGACCACAAAGAAACCCACACCAAACCAGCGACAACAGCTGGTCCGCCGGCGGCGTCATCGGCCTGACCCCGATTCCAGCAAACCCTAAAAGAACGCCGCCGTCACCATCGAGAGAGAATACAATAAAGAATCATGTTTCTCAGCGTAGTTTTTTTCTTTTTTTATGATTCTTATGAGATCCATTTATATAATTTTATAATTAATAAATTAAAACAAACAAAATTAACGATTTATTAAAGAACTAATACAATATTTATCATAATAATATAGATGATAAACAATTTCAACCAAATTTTGTTCAACTTATCCCACTCATTGAAGTAATTTTTCCTTATTAAATTAATTGATGAAAAATAAATTTAGATCGAGTTAATATGTTTTTATTTTGTAGTTTATGCTTTTGTATATTTTGTCAATAACAAAATGTATTAAGTATTTCCAAATTTTAAGTTTTAATATTAACAAAAATGCAAGTTAAAACATAATTTACATTTCAAAATGTATATATTTAAAATAAAAGTCACAGCTACTACAGTTTTTGGTAACAATCAAACTTTTATTAATTTTGAAAGTAACAACCATTTTTTCTACAGCCAAAATTCTTTACAGCCAAAAGTCTTAAAAGTCTACAGTCACAGCCTACAGCCTACAACCCCTACCAATCAGACCCCATGTGTGTATATTTGACCATAAAATCAATCAAGGGAGGATTATATCAGTCACATTCTATTGCTACTGTAAAATATTTTTATAACTAATTGGCTTTTACTTTTAAAGTTGTGACTTTTAAAATAAATTAAGGAGGCTGATTGGTGTTTTACTGTAAAGGCTTCAACTTTTTTTACACCTTTTAAAGTTTAAATTTTTCCAATCATACTTTAAAACATTAAAAGTCTTAAAAGTCTCCTTAAATTTCTCAGTCTTTAATGTAGATTTTTCCTTCGTTTAATGTTGTTTTTCTAAAACCAATAAAATGTGGCTTTATTTTTTAAAAAAAGTTACAGCCCTTCTGTTTTACAGTAAAAGTTTTAACAGCAATCTTTTATTTTAAGGTCCTCACAACAACAATATTTACAGTTCTAAACAATCGACCCCAAAAGTCTCAAATTGTTGGCTGCTAAAATAAGTCACGCATCTACAACAAATAAAGAAACTGGACTGTGAGAAATTTAAGGAGAATAAATAGGACAGTAAAAATTTAAAAGTTTTCAAAGTATGATTGGGTAAATTTAACTTTAAAAACTTTAGATAAAAGTAAAAGTCTCTACGGTTTAAAACCAATCAATCCCAACATTTTGGTGGAGTTGATTGACTATTAGTTTTAGTTCCTACTGATATATTCATACAATCCGATTAGTTAAGAAAAAAGTTAATTAAAATATAAATTTTAAGAAAAATGTGCATTTGATATAAAATATATAATTTTAAAAAACAATTAAGGTAACGATTATTTGTTATAGACTTGTATATCAAGTTTAACAAAATTTTGAATATTAATTTGTTTCCATAAAAGATCAAACTAAATCTCCATAAAATATATGATTTAACGCACATATTAACTTTTCCAAATATTTACCTTAATAGAATACATTTATAATCAAATAATGTTTTTGAAACTAAATTTAATTTTTTATTATAAAAAATTTCATATAGTTTTATTTTATATCATTTTCTATTTTATTTAAATTGTGTAAGATGGTTACTAAATATAAGTGGTCAGATGATTTTAATTAATTTTACTTGTTAGTAGTCATTTTAGTCTAAAATTTCATAAGATTTATCGATTAATTTTTTGTATATTAGTTACGCTAGATTCTTGTAACATCACACTATTTGATGATTTTTTTTAATTTTAACAAAATGGGTTCCACATTTTTAGAGGAAAGATTAGTAATTTTTATTATTCCACCAACCATTGAATGTATTTTTTAGATTGTGAGTTAAAAATATACTAACTATAAAAGATGCAAAATTTTTTTAAAAATGGTTAACAATTAGGTACATATCAAAAGTTGTAAAGACGCTATCTTTTTGAAAGGACACAATTGTTGATGGAATTTTCCAGATTATTATTATTAATAGATAAGTGAGAATATTTGTTTGTTGGTTTATATCACTTTTTATGAAGTTGTGAGACAAAAACAATAAAATGAGATAACTTAACTTATATTATTGCATAGGTGTAGCTGTAACTCAGTATGAAATTTTATATTTGATTATATATTTTTCTTGTTGTGACTTGGTTTCTTAAATTCTTTTCTTTCAAGTATTAACATACAAAACATGAATATGCATAAATAAAAGACATGTAGCCTGAATGCTTATCAAATGAATCAACTCGTAGACTTTTCTGAAGAGAAGAAAAAACTACCGATCATAATAAAAAGAACAAATTATTAACGAAGAGAAACTCGAGTAATTTGTAAAAGGCACCTATTAAATTTTATGTTTCTTTTCTTTAATGAATTTTAATGAATTTCTTTTCTTTTTTTTCTTGTATTAGGGATCAATGAGGTGCTTCTGCACTCAGACTCCCAGGTGTTAGTCAATCTGATCAGCAGGAATGAAGACCATGTTGAGATTCTTGGTCTTCTCTCCGATATCCGGAGAATCATACCATCTTTTTCTTCCTTTTTTGTTTCTTTCGTTCCAAGAACTGCGAATTCTTTAGCAGATTCGCTCGCGCACCGGACTCTTTGTGTTCAGGATGCTTCATTTTGTGAAGTTTAATAAAATACGTTTTCATGACCAAAAAAAAATTTGAAAATGGCAGTCCCCTAAATTAAAAATAGGATAAGGGTGTGTATTCAATCAAACATTGTGAGAGATTTGAATTTTATTGAGTTTTAGAAGAATTTGGTAAATTAAGGAAGTTGTGATTTGTTATTAAAATCCTCTGCAATCCCACCTAAAACAGTGTGATTAGAATTTTTGTATTTTTAACAAAGAAATTCCACTAAAACATCCAAAGTCACTTAAAACTATCTACTTAAATTATTTCCAATAACAATGGATTTAAAGTTACATTTTTAAATCATTACTCCAATAACACTAGATTTTAAAAGATTTTTTCAAATTCTTGTTTGAATAACATGAAATTCTAAGATTTCACAGAAATCACTTTAAATCGTTGATCCAATACACCCCTTAAAAGTTCAGTGGTAAGCGAGAATACTCTTTTTACTTGTTTGCAAACTAAAACTTAAAATCATCCATTTTGCCGATTACAAATTTAAAGAGGGAAATTAAGTCAAATAATCAAACCCCCCCATTATTTAACAAACTAACTAAAAACACATTCTTCTTTTTATTGTCTCTTCTTTTCACTCTCTAACCTCTTTCTATAAATCTAATTAATCTTTTTTGGTTATTACATTAATTTACCCATTTAAAACAACCCATGTTTTCCAAAATAAATTTGGATTAATAAATAATATTTTCAAAAATATAGTTCTAAAAAATATATGTATTTTATCTAAAACACATATGGACAATACATGTATATTCGATTTGGGAAATTTTGTGTTTATAACCCTAATCATGAACTCTAATGTGGGAAAACGAAAGATTAAGTTGTTTTTTTTTTGGTTACGAAAAGTCAACTTTTATTAGATCTCGTACACCGAGGTAATCTGAGCACAAAGAGCTCACCGGGAAAGCGAGTCAGCTAAAGAGTTCGCAGTACGAAACTAGCAAAACCTAGAGCAAGCGTCCGAAAATCAGACAGGAGACCAAGAATGTCAATATGGTCCTCTCTACGGTTGATCAGATTGACCAACACTTGGGAGTCTGAGTGTAGACACACATCAGTAATCCCCAAAACAATTGCTCGTTGCAAAGCTGCTATTGCTGCCAATGCTTCCGCCGCCAGAATCGATGGCACATTTTCCTGAAAAGTACAGAACTTGGCAAGTAGAGCGTCATTCGGGGTATAGTAGACCCAACCCATACCACCCTGCTTAGTCGCCGCATTCCAGGAAGCATCAACCCAACATTTAAAAGAAGAAGACAGCACCATAGGCGCAATCCCAAAATCATCCCTAGCCGGGGCAGCCGAACCGAAGCCCAATTCCGACTGCTTGGACCTGTATGCAGCCAGCCATTCCCGCGCACCATCCATAGCAATCCAGATAACGTCATCAACAGGGGTCATCTCCGAGGAAAACACCAGACGATTCCTGGCCTTCCAAATTTGCCAACAGACCCATGGATAGACATCAACTCCTAACAGTCCCGTGGAAGGCAAACTTGTAGAGCTCCGCATCCGGCGAAGAAAAACTGGCAACACCGGCACCTCGGAGAAGGTAGGTAAAGCAAGCAATACATTCTCCCAAACCTGCTGGGCAAACTCACACTGAAGGAGCACATGATCAATGGTTTCAATTGCACCACAACGAGGGCAGGAGGCGTCCTCAGAGATCCCCCGTGACTGAAGGGCTTGTCGAACTGATAAGGCACCAGTCATAGCCTTCCAAAGGAAAGTCTGCAGTTTAGGAAGTGTCTTCACGGACCAGATATTCTTAATCCAATTAAATTCCGCCAGCGACGGCGATGTAGAACCTGACGTTAGAAGAGCATAACCACTCTTACAGGTATACTGGCCGTTCTTATTAAGAAGCCACACCAGAGTGTCAGGCCGTGAGGAAGAGCCAAGAAGAAGTGCCGAAATAGTAGGAATATATTGAGGGAGCACATCCCGAATGACCTCCCAATTCCAGCCACAACCCGAAGAATCTATCAACTCTGACACCCGCATGTCTTGGTGATCTAAAGTTGGAGGGCCAATCACCGCCTCAGGGGACGAGGTAGATAACCAAGGGTCTCCCCACACCCTGACCGCAGCCCCATCACCAATGACCCAACCCATACCTTGTTTCAGCACCTCCCACCCAGCCAAAATCCCCCGCCAGCCATGAGACATAGAAGAGGTAGCTGAGCACTCCATAAAGGAGGAAGAATGGCAATACTTGCCTAACAGGATACGTGACACCAACGCAGTGGGGTTCTTCAGGAGACGCCAAGAAAGCTTAGCCAACAAGGCATCGTTAAAAGCCACAATGTCTTTGAACCCTAACCCGCCCGCCGCTTTAGGCAGGGATAAACGCTCCCGCGAGACCCACGCCATCTTGCGATCGCCTTGCTTGGAATCCCACCAAAAACGAGTGAGTGCTGATTGGATACGCTTGCATAGGGACATAGGCAGCTTGAAGCAGCTCATAGCATAGGTCGGTATGGCAGAAAGAACGGATTTAAGCATCACTTGCTTTCCTGCCGAAGAAAGAAAGCGCGTAGACCAACCCAAGGCCTTTTGCTTAATCCAATCTACGATAGAGGCAAAGATATCCCTCTTGCGGTGTCCAAAATGCTCTGGCAATCCCAAATATTTCCCAGTTCCGCCCTCCTTGAAGATGCCAAGCTTATGCTTCATCAACTCACGACGCATGGGAGGAGTCTTCGAGGCAAAAGTAATTGACGACTTCGAGAGATTAATAGATTGCCCTGAAGCCTTCTCGTACCCATGTATCAACTACTTCAGAGTTTCTACAGACGAAGCGTTAGACTTGCAGAAAAACATCGTGTCATCAGCAAAAAGCAGATGGTTAATGGGAGGGCTGGTACGGGAGACCTTGATACCGGCTAGAGTCCCATCCTCCTGAGCCCGACGGCATAAGCCAGAGAGAATCTCTGTACAGAGAATGAACAAACATGGTGAGAGGGGGTCACCTTGTCGAAGACCCCGAGAAGGCAGGACTTGGCCATGTGGCGATCCATTGAGCAGAAAAGAGTACGACACCGTAGTGACACATTCCATTATCCACTTAATCCACACTTGGTGGAAGCCAAACTTCTCCAGCACTCGGAGTAAAAAAGACCACTCAATACGGTCATATGCTTTGCTCATATCCGTCTTGACGGTCATAGCACCACGCTTCGTAGCTTTAGACCTCCTTAAGCAATGAAGAATTTCGTGAGTAATGAGGACATTATCCGATATGGCACGTCCAGGAACAAACGCAGACTGGTTCTCCGAAATTAAACTCGGTAAAATAGAGTGCATCCTAGCAGTAAGGATCTTGGCA
>OVAN01008206.1:0-18126 GCA_900406275.1 Anastatica hierochuntica | reverse complement strand
CGGGACGAAAAAGGAAATCGAGCCAGCCCATGAAGATCTATATAAAGGACGCGAAGTGAAAGAAAGAAGGGGGAAGTTTCATTCATTCACAGAACTTTTCCGTCACCGCAAAACACCTAGAAAATTTAGGGTTCTTATTTCGTTTTCGTTAGCGAGCTGCATCTCAACTAGGTTACGAGTCTACGTTGTAGTTCTAGGTAATCGTCGCCAACAGATCCTGCGGCCACGGGTTAACACCGGTTGCGCACGCTCCGATCACGAAATTCGAATAAGATCCCTTAACTTCTTTGTTAACTGTGTCTGTCGAATCGTTCTTTGTTTACGTTTTTCGCATACTTTAGATTCATTCTCGTATTCATTCTGTATTCGTTCTCGTTAACCTGTTTTACGAATCCAATTACTTTTTCACCGTTAATTTCATATCGCTTCGCAATCTGTTTCGTATTAATCCACCTTCGTTATCAATTCGTTTCGTTTCGTAATTTGTCTATCTTTTACTTTCGTATTTCTTATTTACTAACTCGCTAACTCGTTACTTGATTTGTTGATCTTTGGCTACAGAGAATCCGTGAACCACGTAACATTAACAGTGAGAATTTCGGTTCCCACACATACTCTATTGCAAGTTTTCATTTAAAAATTCCCATGACATAGCAAATCCAGAGGCGGGCAAACGGTTTCTCGGGTCGGTTTGAATCAGTTCATATCTTAAGTAATTTTGTTTTCTTATCTAAGATTCGTTAAGAAATCGGTTGACTTTTGGGTCGGTTCTGATTTGGGTTTTAGCCGATGCACCCAAAAACTAATAAAACTTGAAAAAAATCCGAAAAAATCTGAGTTGTCAAAAAAATCAGATAAAAGATAATAAAAAATCATCTTTTCTATAAAATCATAAAAATTATATATATTGGTTATTCGATATACCTATTAAGTTTGGTTCTGATTCAGTTTGGATACCGAAATATTTTAATGTAGGAATCATTCGAGCTTTTGTCGTTTTTCATATTGGATTGTTTTCGTCTTATTCGGTCCAGATCCAGTTCAATTTTTCGAGTCCGAATTATTTGTCCAACCCTAATCAAAACTCTATTTTTGGTGTGGAAGCAAGGCTTCATATCGAAAAATAAATTAGATTTCAGTTATCATCCGCATTATTTTTCCTTTCCCGTGGAAAAAGAAGACAATATCTAAAAGGAACTCTCAAAATCTAGATATGGGATATAGCGGAGTAGGGGAAGGATGGTAAAAAGATCATCAACATCAAGTAAGGCTATATTGCTAAATAAACGATCAACTTATTTTTATTCCAAAATACCTTCGTATTTGGTTGACTGTGCAATTAAAAGCCAAGGTTAGTTTTAAATGTTAATTGATTAACATCGAAATATCGTTGACACTTTAAGGGTAAACACGGTACAATCGGCGAAAACAACTTAAACATCATGGTTTTATTCAAGTGAGATGGTTTTCTTCAAGGTCATGTTCGTTTGCTCATCTGGATGATCCATCCAGATGAGGCTGAGAGATGATGTTCGTTTAGTACGCATTTGCGTTTCATCTAACTGGATCATCCAGATGAGTTTTTTAAATCTCAGACAAAAAATAAAAGATCAGCTCGTTGATTCTAAATGAAGCAGCTGACTGAGTCTACTTCAGTCAAAAAAGATTAAAGACGAAAATACCCCTGACATTTAACCTAGATCTATAACAAGAAGAAACGATGAACATTTTCTCTCGCCGTTGTTTCGCTTGAGCAAAACTCAGGCTCTGCCATCTCCNCTCTCTCTCTCTCTCTCTCTCTCTCTCTCTCTCTCTCTCTCTCTCTCTCTCTCTGTGTGTGTGAAGTTTTCTAAAAATAGGATGAGAGTCGTTTAGTGCCCGATGATTCATGTCTCAAATCGATAACCACGAGTTTCATTCACTTGCTCATTTCGTGTCTGATTCCATGTTCATCTTCCTTGATCTCCAATGGGTTTTCTCAAATCCCTTCAAAGTTTCTTGCTTTGGCTAAAAGAGATGATTTGTCCCACAAAACCATCATCATCATCTCCTTCTAAGCTCGTTAGGACAGAATTGTTTCCTCCGAGTCGGGACGAGTGGAAAAGCTAGAGCTGGAGATATCACCATCGGTGAAGAAGAACCAAACCGGAAGATGTAACCAAAAGTTCAAACCGTAGAGAAATTGCTTCTGTCTCTCTCTCTTTCTCTCTGTTGTATCGTTGGCTTCAATACAAGGGCTGAGGATGATGATGATGACCTGCCAACGACATCGTATGTCAGCTTCAGACTGTTTACTTCCATCAGACGTGGTGACTCTCTTCCGTTCTTGAACTTGGTTGTGTTTCGGAGTGCCTCTTCTGCTTTGAGCTTTGTAGCATTAGCAACACCGACTCTTTTATCTCTGCAATTGCAACCGCCTCAGCCGCTCTGGCATCTTCCTTCATCTTTCTAGCAGGCACGAGCTTTATCTTTGTTGTTTTGATCTTTTCTCTTGTATGTGGAATCTCAGCCATTGCTTTCACAACCTCTGTATGCACATTTTTTCTTGTTCTCTTAACCTCCTGAGCTTCACGGCTCAATCTTTGAACCTCTTTCAACATTCCTAATGCTATTTGGTGAATCCTTCTTGTATGTGTTTTCTTCTCTATGACAAATAAAGAAAAGATCATGTCTTTTTGTTTGATATGTTTCATTTGAATAATTCTTTAATCTAGTTTGAGAATTGTGAGTTAAAAAAAAGGCCTGATGGATTTCAGGATGTATATTGCACAAGCAGATTTAGTTAAGGACTTGAACAAACAGATTTGTTCCTAGTATGGGTGGTGCTTGGTTTGATCTTTGTTGGGTTATATGATTTGGTGTAAGGGAATGGTTTTTAATAGTTAAAATAGCTTGACATCGTGAATTATATATGAATCTCAGTGTTTTCTTCTGTTGCTTGCATGCTTATCTTTTACAATAAACCTTGACTGAAGCAATTTCTCAAGAGAAAGTGATAAGCTGAAGCTTTACAGAGCTGGAGTTAGCAGAAGATTCTTCCAAACTTTGTAGGTATAAACTTTGTGTACTTTCTGATTCTGGTTCCTTCTGCTCTTTTCATCTATGTTTCTCTTATGCTTTGTGCTTTTACTCGCTAGAAGATGATGGGTTTGATGAAAATAGGAACATGTTTTGTATGATGATTTGGTGGAAGTAAGAATGATCTTAATATGTTGATTTTGTGAGATATGGTTCTTGTAAATCTCATGTCTTGTTATTTTTATCAATGGAAGACAATGTATTCTGCCTAGTATAATCTCTATGCTCCCATCTAGTTTTGATCATGTACTTTGTAGATTTTTATCTCTATTGTTCATAGTAAAAAGTAAACTAGTATAATCTATATGCTCCCATCTAGTCTTAACTTTGAAGAATGTTTTTTTTGCTTGTATGTATTTTAATGATCTATTTGTAACTGTATTTTTCGTGGCAGTTGTGGTTGGATCTTGATAAAAGCTACTGAAGAAAACAATGATATCGATTCCCGGTTCTGAAGTGCGTCTTTTCCTCTTTAAAGTGTTTTAGAAATGCTTGAATGCTTGAATCTTGTGAATGCTTATTATGTTTTAGAAATGCTAAACTTTATGCTTGTGAATGCTTGAATGAATTGAGTCTTTTCCTCTTTAATATGTTATGTGAATGCTTGTGAATGCTTGAATATGCTTTTATGTATGTTATGTTATGTTATGAATGAATCAAACTTGTTATGTTAGGTAGAATCATGTCTGTTTATGAATGGATTATATATGTCTGCATATACGTGATGCTTATTTATGACTTTTAAAGAGTCTTGTTTGGAGTGACGAACAAACGCGCTTGTATCTACAATTAAGAATTGAAGAAAATCTGAAGGGTAATATAAGAAAACAAATGGTCAATGAGGTTGTGAGACAAACAATTATAGATAAATTTTATGAGGTATAAGGGGAAAAACATAGTTGGAAAAAGTTTGGTTCGAAGTTTACAACTTGCAAGAAGCAATACAAATCTTTCAAGAAATTGACTCGCAACAGAAGTAGACTTGGATATGATGCAAATGGATGCATAGAAATGAGTTCTGATTAGTGGAATGAGCGAATTAAGGTATTGTTTTCATCTTGAGTCTTAATTTTGATTTGTTTTTGTTTTGATTTTGCTTAAGTTCAATTTTTTGTTTTGGTTAATGATCAGTTCTGATCTGATTCTAAAATGAATAATGATTTTTTGCTTAAGTTCAGTTCTGATTTTGCATATAGTTCATTTCTGATTTTTGATGTGGTTGTGTTCTGAGTTTGCTCAAGTTCAGTTATGGTTTTGCTCAAGTTCAGTTCTGATTTTGTTTTGTTTCAAGAATGGCCTGGAGCTAAGAAAATTCAAGATAAACCGGTGGCAAATGTTGACTTGATGGAGAAAATTTTTGGTACTTGTAACCGAAGGTGAAGGCTGAACTGCCCAGCAAGGTGAAGATCAATTAGATTTGATGCATCTGGGCCAGCATGATAATGAGGTTGATGATGAGTCAAAGCAAGTCCCTTCTACTCAAGAGATTGACCATGTACCTGAAACAAGGCAAATCCCTCCTCAAGAAACTTAATTTGCAGCTGAATCAAGTCGAAACGTTGGCCCGTCATCCTCTACCAGACAAAAGCAGAGCAGGAAAAGATCAAGGGCTTCTCAAGCTGTAGCTAATGTGATCAAAGAGAGCATTCAGTCACGCGATAAGATTCTCAACCACAAGAATCGTATGATAGAGAACCACCCTGAATTTAGTTGCTCTCAGCTGCGAGCTATGAAGGTTCTACACTCACTGCAAGCTATAAGGATGTGGTCTCCCTTGTACAAAGTATCTATTAACCATCTAAAGAAAGATCCCACAAAACGCCAGACTTTTCTCTTCTATGAAGAAGATGAGAACAAGATTCTCTACTTGGAGTTTGCAATCGGTGAAAGTAGATATATATGAAGACCAGTTTGTTATGTTTTAGTGTTTAATGAAATGTGTTTGAGAAACATAGTATGATGTTTTTTTGGATGATCTTTGTGTTTAAGAAACATAATCAGTGATCTTTGCTGTTTGTGAAACATATTATGATCTTTTCATTGAATTGAATGTGTTTGATGCTTTTTTATTATTGTTTAAGAGTCTGAGATTTTTTCTATGATTTTCTTGTTTGTGATAAACATTTTCAGGTATTGATTGCTCTCTTTGCTTTTGTTTCAGGGAAATATTCACTAATCAGATAATAATCAAGTCTTGGAGCTTATCAGGAAGGTTCTGAAAACTTATCAGAGATGAACAACAAGGTATGTTTGAATTATGTATGTTTTGGACATAGATCTGTATGTTGTGTGGACTGGTTTAGTTTAGTTAAGAATGACTCATCATGTATGCTTGGACTGGTTTAGTTATGTATCATGTATGTTTAGATTGGTTTGTATGTAATGAAAATTGTATGTTATGAGCTATGGTTTTGCAAGATACGTTTAGGTTTTTAGTTAAGAATAATGACATAGATTTGATATTAGATGAGGAGAAAAAAATTTACACCCTTGTTGAAGAAATGTATGGAGTGGAAGATGTAGATGTTGATAGAAAATTAGTGAGAACAAATTGAGGTGAAGGTTGGCGTCGTGTTCAAAGGTTTATGTTAGAGTCTGAGGTGCAATGCTTTGAGATTCTACGCATGAACCAGGAAACATTCAAAACTCTATGCAAGATTCTATCTGATAAGTATAACTTAGAAGAATCTGGTAATGTGTACCTTGAAGAGAGTGTTGTGATGTTCATAGAGATGGTTGCACAAGATCTAAATGTACGTGCTTTAGCTGAGAGATATTAACACTCACTTGACACAGTGAATAGGAAATTAGATGAGGTTTTAAGTTCCCTATTGAAGCTCGCAGCAGATATTGTGAAACCTTCAAGAGATGAATTCACAAGTGCTAATCCTTTCTTAGTAGATAATCCACAGTATTGGTCTTACTTCAAGGATTGCATTGGTGCCATTGATGGTACTCATGTGCCAGTTCGTCCACCATATGGGAATGTAGAACCGTTCAGAGGTAGGAAAGGAGAACCTACTATGAATGTGTTAGCTATATGTAATTTCAGTATGAGATTCATATATGCTTATGTTGGGGTCCCAAGAAGAGCACATGATATGAAGGTGTTACTGTATTGTGCATCAAAAAAAGCTTTGTTTCCTCATCCTCCATCAAGAAGCTTAGTGGATTCAGGGTATCCTACTAGAGTTGGTTACCTAGGTCCTTATCATAAATTAGATATCACCTTGATCAGTTCATGAGAGAAGGAGCACCAACAAACAATAGCGAATTAATCAACCGCAAGCATTCTGGTTTGCACTCAGTGATTGAGAGGACTTTCGGTATATGGAAAGCTAAATGGAGGATTCTAGATCGTAAGCCTCCAAAGCATGAGTTGAAAAAATGGGTGAAAATTGTGACAACAACAATGGCTCTTCACAATTTTATCCGAGATTCTAATGAAGAGGATTTTGATTTTGCGCATTCGAAAACGGTAGAAGAGTATGAACTTCATGGTGATGAAGTGACAGAGAATGATGGACATACTTCATATGTACCGGCAAGTGATAGAATTATGGAGGTTGTGCGTGATTCTATCACTGAAGAGATAGCGAAAAAACATCGACTTCCATTTTGACTGGTACGAAAGTTAATTATATAGATTTTTATAAATCTATGTTTATAGAGTTGTGTATAAAGTTGATATGTTTATAGATTTATGTATGGATAAATGTAGGTGATATGAAGAAATACAAGTGAAGTTCAATTAGATAAGCTTGATAAAAGAAGAAAGATGTGTTTCGAAGTTTTATGTGTTTAACATTGTGTTTTATGTGTTAAAAAATTTATGTATTTTATGTGTTTAAAAAATTATGTGATTTATGTATTTTTGTGGTTTTATATTTATATTTGAACTCATGAAAATGAAATTTTATGAATGCGAAAAATATTAATTTATAAATTATTAGTTGGAAATATTATTTTAAAAAATATTTAAATCCGTTTCGTTAATATTAAGATATAAAAAATATGATTAAAAACAAAAAATCATGATTGGGTTAAATCAGGGGCATTTTCGTCCTTTTGATATTATAATCATCTGGATGGGTCATTTGGATGAGCAAACGAACAAAACATTTAAGTGAATCATCCAAATGATCCATCCAGATAAGAGAACAAAAATTGAAACGAACATCATCCAGATGATTCATCTGGATGATTCATCTGGATGAACCTGTTGAATGATCAAACGAACAGACCCCAAGTGAGATGGTTTAACTCAAGTGAGAAATGTTAGTGTTTTATTTGGCGAATTATCGTTAATTTTGGGTTTTCATTGAAATCTTAATTAAAAACAATTGTGCGAAAAACCCAAAATAGTGTTTGTTAACTAAATAAAAACATAACATTAAAAAAACATAATCTCAGCTAAATTTAAATCAAACAAACTTATTCCATATACTATTGACATTCGTCATGTGATGTTTTAAAATTCAAAATGATATTTAATATAACAAATATGAAGTAACTTAGTATAATAATTTATCAAAAACTAAAAGTATTAATTATTATCTCTCAATCTCATTATAGATATATCACTATACATATCTTCTATCGTTTCGAAGCAAAATCTAATTATATTTCATGATAGAGGACATTCAATGAAAAATGTAGAAATTAATGGAAAAACATCTTTTACAAATTATCAAAAAGAAAAAAACATCTTTTACACTTATAACCAAAAAGGATACTGACATTGATGATACTTTCAAATTAGATTTTTATTTTGATAATAAATTAATGTAAGTTAGTTATCTTAATCATATTATAATCAAATATTAGTTACTTTTAGTACATATGCATGTTAAAAATTATGAAACTTTTTTTGGTCTCATAAAAGATTTAACTCTATTTTTTATATATATAGAATGAATTATAATAGTAAAAGTATAATGTACCTAAAATAAAAATTTATAAATGATATTATATATAATATATCAATGTGGCTATTGATATTGACAATAAAATGAATATAGATTAGTTATGAATTTTTTTTTTGCCTCATACTAGATTTAACTCTGTTTTTGTGTATATATGGAATGAATGGTAATAACAAAACATATAAAATAGCTAAAATTAAACTTTAAAAGTAATAAATAGCAAAATATACGAAATAGAAAAATTTAAAATAACTTTTCACAACTAAGAATAATTTATCAAAAAATTGCAAACTTTCCTCATGCCAATAAAATATTTTATGTTTGGATTGATTGTGTCGTTTTTTTCAACAAAACCCATTATATTAAGCGTTTGGTACAAGACTTCCAACTAGGGGAGGCTGAAAGGAGACTATGTTGCTTACATGGAAAAATTAATAGCCTCGAAACCTAGCTTCTTAGCAAGGGAATCAGCTTGGGTTCAGAGTACGAGAGACATAAAAAAACATTAAACAAGGAAAAATGAACTTTGAGAGCTTTTAAGTCTTCTAATTCCGTCGCGAAAACCGGCCATTCTGCCAGATTAGAATTCATAGCAATAAGTTGTATACAGTCCGTTGCAAACGGAACGTTCATCACGGACGCAGAGGCTAAACACTCCATTGCCCAAATAAATGGGTCTAGCTCATCATGGAGAGGCGTTAGGTCGGTCCGTGTGCAGCGAGATCCTTCATGGCGAATGGAGTCACTCTTATAGATCGCCCATCCATATCCGCTTAACGAAGCCGATGCACACCAAGATCCATCCACTTTACACACTAAATCCAAGTGCTGTCCAATATTGTGGGGAAGCATAGTCCCACTGTCCACAGGGACCTCTTCAGATTGATTCATCTGTAACCATAATTCTGCTTCTTGAGTGGCATGGGCAATTATATCCTGCACCGATTCCCACACATTTTCGAAGACCACTCGATTTCTAGCCTTCCAAATAAACCATAAGATCCATGGAAAGATATGCATAGTTTTCTCACTGGCCCCGTTAATTTTGCATTCCTAAAGAGATACTCGAAGTTACTAAATAGCGAAGAACTAGGAAAGTCGATGGGGCCAAGTGCCCATGTTTGGCACACTAGAGGACATTCAAATATGAGGTGATGTATCATTTCTTCCTCCACTCCACAAATGGGACAATGTTTTTCTGTACCTATGTGTCAGTTCACAAATCTTTGGCATGTAGCCAAACATCCAGTAATATTTTGCCTCACGAAATGTTTCAGCTTTCGTATAGTTTTAATCTTCTAAGCTTGTGCTGCAAGGGCTAACATTGATGGCCCCTGAATAGGATGGTCACAAGCATGACGAGAGAGTTTTCTCGCGACCCAATATCCGATCGGACTGTATAGTTTCCAGACAAGATATATATCCAGCTATGCCCATATCTCGTTAAATTTATTGTGGGGCGAACCCCAAGAATACAGAGAATGTCTTCCTAAGAGAATAGCTCTTGAAGTCGATCTACCTTCTATTGTTTCATCTCATGGTTAATAAGACCATTGACATAAAGGTCGGGGGTCTCTTCCCCCCCCCCAACACCCAACGGAGGGCGAGTTGGACTATCTTGAATCCAAGGTTCACTCCAGACCCTAGTGTCCATCCCTGAGCATATGGTTCGGCGAAGGCCCGAGATGAGGAAAGATTTTGCCTCCATTATACTTCTCCATCCGTATGAGGGGAGATTGGACTTATGTACATGCAAGGGGCTGCAATATTTAAAATATCTTCCGCGCAACAGCCTGCTCACTAATGAATTCGGGAACCGAATCAGCCTCCTCGACTACTTAACAAGGAGATCTAGGTTGAAATCCTCAAAGGTTCAAACTGCTAGTCCTCTCTCTGAAAGTTGTATACACAGTTTATCCCACGAGATCTAATGGATGCCCCGGCTCTCAGCCTTGGAGCTCCACCAAAAATTGGCAATTGCTCCACTCAATTTTGAGCATATTGCTTTTGGGAGTAAGAAGATGACACAACATATGTCGGGAGCGCATGTGCCACATATTTAATTAAGATCTCTTTCCCCCTTTGGAGAGGAACTTCGCGGTCCAAGAATTGATCCTAATTTGGAGCCGGTCTCGCACAAGTACAAACACTTAGGCCTTCAACCCTTGGTTGTTCTCTGGGACCAGGGTAAATACTCATCCCACCCTCCTGGTGGATTCCCAGGGATGACTTTATGGCACACCTTAAGTGGGCAGGGATGTCGTCGCCAAAAATCACCGACAATTTGGAAAAATTAATCCTTTGGCCCGAGGTCTCACCATAAAGGCGAATAATATCTATAATCTCTTTACTCTGGCTAGTGTCAGCTTTGCAAAAGAAAAGGTTGTCGTCCGCAAAGAGGAGATGGGAAATGGGTGGGCTCGCCCATGAGATCTGGAGGCCTTGAATTCTCCCATACCATTCTGCATCCCTTAATTGGACAACCAGAGCTTCGGTACACAAGATGAAAATGTACGAGGAGATAGGGTCCCACTGATGAATACCCCTTGTTGGAATTATTCGCCTTTTTGGCGTCCCATTTAAAAGGGCCCGGTAAGAAACTGAGGAGATGCATTGCATGACTCATCCTACCCATTTGGGGGTAAATCCCATTTTTAGCATTAGTGCCTCTAAGAAATTATGTTCTGCTTTATCGTACGTCTTGCTCATAACAATTATAATAGCCATAAACTTTTTCCGACCTGACGAATTTGACTTGAGGGCATGAAAGTTTTCTTGTACTATCAAAATATTATCCGTGATGAGCTTCCCGGAGACAAAAGTTGAATGGGTCTTGGAGATCAACTCAGGAAGAAGTTTTTTCAGTCATAAATTCAGGGCTTTGGATATCACCTTGTAACTAACATTACACAGGCTGATGGGTCTGTATCCAGACATCTCTCTTGGTCTATCGTTCTTAGGGATGAAGCAGATACTCATCTCATTCATTTTTTTCTCCAAGATTCCAGATCTTTGAAATTCTTTAACCATATGGACCAAGTATTTTCTTGTTATATTCCAGAATTGCTGGTAGAAAAGGGGGGGTCATTCCATCGGGGTCAGGCGCTTTCCCAGTCTTAGGGAAAAGAGGGCTTTTTTCATTTCTTCATCCGAAAATTCGCGAGTCGAACTTTCATTTATAGCTTCTGTAATCGACGTTGAGACATCACGAAGTGCTCGATAAAAATCATTCAAATTCGAGGAATCAAAGAGGTATTTGAAATAATTTATAGCCAATTTTTCAATGCCCGCTTCATTGTCTATCCAACCACCATTTTGGTCATCAACCCCAGGACGCAGTTGCGGGCTCTTCTTTGTTTTGTGGAGGCATGGAAGAAACTGATGTTTTTATAGCCTTCTTTCAACCAGTTTGCTCCACTTTTTGTTTCTAGAAAATCTCCTCCTCGAGGTATGCCTCCCCAAGTTTTCTATTTAAATCCCTTAGGGTCTCGATTGGGACGCTTTCATCGGGTTACGCTGCATCAATACGGTTTTGAAGATCAAAAATCCACTTTTCAGAGTTTATTTTTGTTGATTTTTTCCACACCGCAATTGCTCATCTACAATTCTGAATGATGGTAGATAGAGGCTTATGTTCTCCTCCTTGAGACAGGTCCCATCCAGAGGAGATCGCCTCATGAAGTCCTGATGTACCTATCCATCTTTTATCAAAGATAAAGGATCTTCAAAAACGTTGGGGCTATTTTGGATAGTGGCTAGGAGGGGTATATGGTGGGAACCCCAAAGCTTTAAATACTTGACATGTTGTGGGAAAAGATATTGTGTCAATCTTCATTCCCCCATAGCTCTGTCTAGCCTAAATTTCACCATGTCATTTGTACGCCTTCCTACCCAAGATAAAAGGCCACTATACGGGAAATCGAGCATTCCACAACATTGAATCATTGCTCGAAAAGGGAGGAACGATGCCTATGATCTTCGTTTGCCATCGCTTTTTTCATGGTTACATGTAATCTCATTGAAGCCTCCAATAATACACCATGCTCCTAATCTAGTAGTGGCAATACGGGTTAATCTTTCCCGAAAATTTTCTCGGCATTTAAAAATCGAATCTCCATACACAAACGATATAAAAACTCGATTACCATCGATAATTGTCTCAACATCCAATAAATGTCCATTAATACATAAAGATATTAACAGGATAATCCTTAGAATGAAAGAAAGCAAGGCCTCCACTAGTGCCTACCAGATCAACAGTAATAAGGTTATCAAAACCTAAAGAGACTTGACGATCTTGCAAAAAGGGACGATAGTTTTTTGTTTCCAAAAGAAATAAGAAATCTGGAGAGTATAATTTGCACATCTTTTCCAGTCGGCAGGTTGTAGATTTTGCTCTCGTCCCTTTGTTGTTCCAAGCAACGATCCTCATGCGGGGAGGTTGGATGGGTTCTGGGACCCCATCAAATCTTCATCGAAAACAGTAGACATGTTTTTGTTAATTAAAGTCGCCTCACTATGAGGGAATAAGAGCTTCTTTGTAGTCTTTTCCTTTTGACTTCCCTGACGAGCACTTTGAGCAGGTTTTGGAGAGAATATAACACTTATGTTCTTCATCTTCTAGAAACCGCTCCAAGAGAAATTTTTGGGCTTTTTTAGCAAATCTTGATAACGAAGGCTTGCGATAGGGAGCTGAAGATCTGGCTAGGTCTTTCTTCAAATGGGTGTTAGACACATTACTCTGGCCCACTCCGCCTCCATTAATCATCGGGGCCCTAACGCTCTCATCTCTTTCCTTACGTTGTCAGAATCTTAAGGGTGATTACTTCTTCCGACTGGTTGGCGACAACGAAGAAACTGGTAAATAATGTCCAGGATTTAGCGGCTTGATCAGGTCCAAAATTGTGTGCTCCAAGCATACTTGGGGAGCCCCTTGATTTGACATATCTTCCCCAAGGAGATCGTCATCATCAAATTCAACCTCCAATCTTTTAAGTTTTTGAGCCAACTATGTAGCTGTCATCGTCTCCTTTTCATGATCCTCATGCATGGTCAGAAGATTCTCTCGATCCCATTCCGCTGCTAGATCTTCCCAATGATCCGGAGTTAGAGCTCTTACTAGAGGATTCTTCGTCGAAGGCTTTGTAACTTCACACCCATTTAAGGGAGACGCCGTTGCCACAAGGGCATTAATAACATCCGCATGTTCATCACAAGATTGAATATGGGTTGTGCCCAAACCAGAGGCTATCCCATTAAACTGACAGCTAGATAGATTTTGGTCAGCATCTATGGCTTTACCTTGTCTAGCGCCGAGATCTGGCAAGCATGAGGATGGTGATGCGGGCTTTGATTACTCATATATGTCTCTCGCCTTGAAGATCTTCCATGATCAGCTCTACGGTCATCCATAGGAGGTGGTCTATGTTCTCGACGAATATCTGGTGGAGATCTCTGATCAAGTCCTCCAATTCTTTGTCCGTAATTGGATCGATGCGAAGTACTATTGAGATCTTGTCGTGGTCTCCAAAATCTTGAGCTTCGAGAGTGCTCAACTCCTCTCCTACACAATCCAGAGGATGATTGACACCCTGTCTCCCGAGACCGGGTCATATTAGCCGCATGAGCATCCTGAATCCTCTGCCACACTGAGGTTCTTTCGTCAATGTCATTCTTGTAATCATCTCCTTTATAAAAGTTGCGCCTAACATGTATTTTTTGTATCCCTTAGCAGGACAAGAGTGATTTGGTGTCGTGATTCATCTATCCCCCTTGGCCTCTTAGAGCTTCTGATCGGTGAGCGGTCTACAGTTGTCTGATTCTCAATTAGAGCTTCTTTTTCTGCTTGTAGTTTCCTTTCAGCTTTGTTGATCTTCTTGTCCTCTTCAGATATGTTTGTGCAGATACTCTCATCATGAGTGATTAGGCAGAAAGAGAAACAATATCTGTGGAGTCTTTCATACGAGTATTCCACAAAGAAGATCTCATTAGTTTGGAATCTCGCCTTTGCCTTGAATTTCAGAGGCTTTGTTACATTAATCATAACGTACATCCTAGAACTATCTACATCAACAACAACAAACTGACCAAGCGAATTCCCAAGATCTTTGAAGGTTTGGCCCTTCCAAAATAAAATGGGAACACCCGTCACATTAATCCAAAAAGTGATGTAGTTTGGGAACTCCTCATCCGATGATGGCTTCGATCTCTCAAGGGAGAATGATCACATGTTGAAGTGATATGGTTGGGGCCTTAGTTACTTAAGTAAATCTTCCTTTGTGTCGAAGTCAAACTGAAACCGGCCTCTGCCCTGGTTAAGGCCTCTCACTGTCTCTTCAACATCCCAAATCTTTTCACTTGTCATAATAAAAATCAGTGCATATGTGTTCCTACTTTCACGAAACAGTATTTCCACCAAAGAGAGTTTAAATTTCTCCATACGGTCAGAGAAATTAAAGTTTTGAATTGTGACAATCTTCTCATCTTCTTCCGTAGGTCCCTGGTTGATGTTTCTCGATGTAGCTGGTCGCTCCTTTGCTTTCTCCTAAGGAGGAGGTGGGCTTGGTCTCCACCAGCTGGGGACTTATCGTGATCGTTTTCGGGGGGCCATAGTAGTCAGGTAAACTCCACCCAAGTTAAGCGGCAGAGAGATTTTGTGATGATAGAAGAGCAAAACAAGAGATGAAGCTGAGTGATGAGACTAGTAGCTTGAAATGAAGAACCAAAACTTGAAAACTTAGCAGAAGGAAAAGAAACTCTAAAAGGAGCTCAGCACAGAGCCAAAGCAGCTTCATCCATCTGCACTAATAAACTTTTCTGAGGAGCAGAGATGCCGTGAAGAGCCATGAAGAACCGTCGGGCAAAGATAATGGTGGTTTTGTGTTTTGAAGGGTGGTTTTGTGATTTAAAATTTTGTCAGGGAAAGGCTGGTAAATTTTTCTAACCTAATAAGGTAACAAACCGGTTAGGAGAAAACCGGAGTAGAGGAAACCACTTTGGTCAGAGACATCTTGGGATTCAGATCTAAGAGCATTTCCTTTAACAATCTGGTTTTGTAAATAAAAATCAAAATTTCTGGATTAATTGTGTTGTTTTAATCATGTAAAAGTCAACATTATTCTGATAGTAATAAATTAAGAGAGTAAAGATAATGTTAACTTTTTATGGTAAAAAAATAATACAGACCATTCAAATATGAAAGCTTTAATCGAGTTTGTTTCACTATGTTAGCGGTATCTAGCAAACAAGCAACGGTAACTATTCTATTTGAATGTGATTTGATGAGAAATTCTTGTGAAAGGCATAGTCCTAGAATTAGAAGATGATGAATTATTTGACTAATTATTTACTCTAGATGTTTTTATACATTTTTCCAGATCTAGTGGTGTACTTTCGTACAGTATGTGACGACAGTCCATTTATACAAGGAAATGATTGTTTGGAATTTTTTGGTATTTATTTAACATGTCTTAAGAAACAAAAGATAATATACTTGTGTTGTCATATTCTAATGGGGAAAAGTTCACCCTGACGTGCCCATAACCACCGGCATATTTTTGTTTGAGATTGAATATTTTATGTCTCCATACCTGATAGCTCTGATAACTAATTACATGTCATCATGGCAGCAGAAACAAATTTAGATTTTTCAAGGTGAGAAGAAAGGTGAAAACAAAAGAAAATCTTCGAGGCCCACTAAGTTAGGCCCATGTTGGACTAAAATAATGATTTGTCATATAAAGAAAGAAAAAAAGAGGTTAAAAATCTTCAAATTTCAAGCAGTTATGAGATAAATACTAAAAATAAGAGATAATTATCCATTTCTCTTAGCCGACTTATTTCCACCGTTAACATAATACTAGCTATTCGGTCCGCACCCTGTACGGACATAAAAAGTTTTTGAAGTTCTGAAGTTCTGAATGGTAACAATGGAATATATAGTGCGGGATGGAAAATTTAAATGGTGCGGGACGGTTAGAGTGCGGTTTATACGTAAAAGACGTACAGTGCGAGTAGGTGTGTTTTGTGCGAAATATATAGTGTGGGATGATATTCGAATGGTAACAATCACATATTCGGTATGAAATAAAAAATATTAAATATTGAACGCTTAGTTTAATATTTAAAAATTTTGAAATAAATTTCTTCTTTTTTAGATAAAATATTTAAATTTAAAAGAGGGCTATTTAATTATTTAATTAATATAACTTTTGAATAAAAAATAATAATAATCTTCTTAAACCACGACAAAATGGATGCATACAAAGCGCACTATGTGGTTTATAGCAGAAGCTATTTTCATATTTTTAGTTTTATTTTTTTATAAAACACCGAAGAAAAAAATTGTTTTGAGTGATGACATATTTAACAAACCGCACCGTCCAGTTACTGAAACGCGTTCAACACTAATAGCCTGAATATGAAATAAAAAGCAAAAAAAATCATTATAGAGAGAAGGACATCAACAGGTGTTATGGTATCGGTACTTGTTAGGAGTAAGTTTAGTTTTTCGCATTGGTTTGTGTATCGTTTAGGAGCAAGTGTCGGTTCTTAGATTTGTTTTGTTTTCTTAACTCATCACAAAGATACATTGAAATTGATTTAAATCATAACTAAATAAGCAACGTAGGTCTTTTTAAAAGGTCTGATGCTCGTGAGTTACTTGAGAAGATATACAATGATTGGCTTCATGAGCGGGTATAAGTTATTTTATTTCATCTCCACATGGTTGTTTTCATGTTTATCAAATTGGACTTAGTGACATACTCAATGGAAAGAAAAAAGAAATGAAAACAAAATTGATGAAGAAAAACGTAAAGAAGGTATATGATGATAGACATATCTTTTGTTTCTCTCGAGTAACATCTTGTGTCTCGAAATTTTATCAAATGCTTCTTAAAAAAATCTAACTTTGATATACAAAGAAAATTCTAGATTATGCTTGTTCCTTTCCCAAGTACCATATGTTGGATGTCTTCTTGTTGGATCGTAACTGGAGTCATGACTGCATCGAGCTCATCAAATCCATAGAAGAATTTCAAGACAATCAGTACCAAATATGCAAAATTGATATGAGAAGTGAGAATAAGAAAAGAAAGTAAGCTCTTGAGTCTGTTTCTTATATATTGTCTTTTCTTTTGCTCAACAAACCTCTAGCACCTTACATATTCAACCTTAACAGCTTCAAATTGCCAATTATACGGAAATATGAAGAATACTTTCCCCTGCGAGTGCTTAAGAATTAGAGCTTACCTAATAGTAATACACAGGAAAGGTATATGAAAATCCAATGACATTATATTCAAATAGACCATATTCATTATCACATATCAATCAATTTCAAGAAACTGAAGATGAAAATTTTTGAACAAGAAAAGCAAACTTTACGGCATAGTTGATTTCGGGTTTGAAGTGAATATCTCCTGGACATAACCGCGTATATGTGCAAGCTGTTTTGCATATAAGATAACATCTTTAATATGATTCTGTAACTTAAAAGACGGCAAGAGAGAGAGGAATCATACAACAGCAATGGCAGTAATCGTCGAAGCTAGCAGATAAACATAAAATGGAACCTCAAAGCTTTCCTGAGACGTAGAAGAAGAACGACCATCGTCTTTGGCCCAAGGAGGTGGCTCATCCAAGTCAGGATTCGCCTNCAAGTCAGGATTCGCCCTAGACGGTTGACTTTCTTGTTGTTGCATCCTAACAAAAGAGGTAGAAACTTGAATAGAAAATAACCATCTAACATAAACAAAAGAGAAGTTATGAGGAAAAAATTAGTTTAGAAAATCACCTCATGTTTGTGTCTTAGATGAATAAGAATACGAATATATATATATATATGCGTTTAAAAACTTGGTTTTCAAAACATTTTATTAATTACTTTCCTTTGTATATGATAGAAGAATAAAACATATATTTAGAATTGATTACAAATCTTATTCATTTTCTATAAATTATTCATCATTCAATATAGCATCTAATTGATATAATAACGTTTCTATGATTTGATTTTTGTACTAAATTTTATATCATATTTAGAAAAATTACCATATTCAAAATTATGTTACTTTTTATTAGTTTAATGGAAAAAATTTAAATATTATAAATAACAATATTC
>OVAN01008205.1:189-18521 GCA_900406275.1 Anastatica hierochuntica | reverse complement strand
TGGCAACAAGAAGAATCTATTGACCATCTATTCTTCTCATGTCAATATTCAAAAGCCATTTGGAAAGGAGTTCAGGTAAGTAATAGATCTATTCTTGATACATCACTTACTTTTGAAGATAAATTCCAGCGTGTCGTGGAAATTCATACAAATAACCGGCTAACCCCAAGGATGAGAGCGATACCGTTATGGACACTATGGAGAATCTGGAAAAGCCGAAACCTACTAGTTTTTCAAAAACAACGTAGTCATTGGTTTGATGATGTCTCAACCGCGATTCGAGACTCGGAAGAATGGATCACCAATAAGAATCTAAATCATGAATCGCCCATAACCGGAAAGCGAAACCGCCATCCACACTAGGAGAAACCAAAACAGGGCTTTGTTAAATGTAATATTGATACAAGCTACAAAAAATATGAGCCTTCCAAGGCAGGTTGGGTTGTCAGGGATAGTCAAGGACGATATTTGTTTTCAGCTCATGCAAAGGGTAGGATGTGTAATGACACAATTGAAGCGGAATTACAAGCTACATTAATGGCGATACAACATCTCTGGGCAAAAGGAGTTACGAGAGTCATACTAGAAGGAGATAATGCAAAAGTTGTGCAAATATTACAAGGTAACGAGCTGTGTTTCTCACATCATAACTTGATCCAAGAAGTAAGACACTGGTTGACACTGATACCAGAGATTGAAGTAACTTGGAAAGACCGGGAAGCAAACGCAGTGGCAGATTATTTAGCAAAAATGACATTTCCCAATAATGTCTGTTTTGAACATTTTAATTTCCCACCACTATGTATTTCTCGATACCTTTTTCAGGATCACCATTAATCTAATAAAGGATTGATATAAAAAAAAAAACAAAAATTGAGGTGTTTTAGAAAATACCAATTAATTTGAAATAAAATAATTTTGTTATTCAATTTCAAACTAACCCAAAGTACATTCATTGTATTTTCTCTTACACCTTAATTGTTATTCATATGTCTGTATATGTGGCCCATGAAAATTCTACTTTGTTCATATAAAATCATAAATTATTGACTACAACACACTATCTAACAGCCTTTATGTTATTAAATGTAATATATATCAAAATTAATAAAAACCTAATGAAACATGTGAAATCAGATACTAAGGCAAATATACTTTTAATTGTTACTGAAAAATTTACTAACTTTCATTTTTTATATTTACTATAAATGAATATCTCTACAAGATACTGCTATTAATGATAACAAACATAATATATTATTCCTCTATATTATTACACATAATTGTTGGTACTAAATTAAATTCGAATCTACTTCAATATTGATATCAGTTACTATAGGATGTTAAAATATTCTTTAAATATTTGTGATTTTTTGTTTACTTAGTTGAAATTAAAAAAAAAAATTGTTAAAGTTCACACACGACTCTTTCTATAATTGAAATGGTATACTCTATCATATTATTCAAAGAAATTCTTACCATCTGCTTATTAATTTTTCAAAAATTTATCTTTCTCTAGTATACAGAAGAGGCAAAGAAAATGTAGCTACTATGAAGAAAAAACAATCTATACAAGGGAACGATCTTGGTATAAGTTCATAAGTACCATCTTCTCTGAATGTGTCTGGTTCTCGACCATAGAGTAAGTACATATCAGTGGTAAGCTAAAATATTGTGAAATACTAATGATCGATAAAAGTTTACTTTCTATTTTTTTTCAGCGCTCAATTTGGATTTCACTCCATCCACACCTAATGTTAACTTTTCACCAATTAGTGATCTTAGTTGTTGTACCATGACATCTGGTACGCACGGTAGCAGAAAGAGACAACAATCCATGTCGACGACGCAGATTATGTTTCAACTTATAATAAACACCAATGATATATATCAGAATGCTAGATATGCAAGGAAGATGAATAAGTAATCTAAGAAGAACAAATTGTCTCATCTTCATGGTGTGTATTAATCTGACTACAAATTGTCTTCTGTTTTCGTTTACAACAGGTTCACCTGCAACAACAATTAATGCTTTTGGAGTTTCCAGTAGTACATCACAATTACTTAATAGATCAATTAAAGAGATTGATTGTGCAATAGGTAATTTGTTTTGATTGTAGTTAACGCTTCTTGATACAGGGATGTGTGAATATCTAAATGACTTAATACGTATTATTTTTCATAACTAACTTTTCTATGCTTAAATGTCTCAAATGCATATCCAACTCCCGCATCGAAGCCAGAGGAATACCAAGAAGCAGAAAGCCATACGTCACAAGGATGCTGGAAGACAGAAGGCTAGCCGACTCTCAGCCGATATTTATCTTCTTTTATTTAATAAAGAGATAATCATGTATATTTGTAGATAATTGTGATATCTCCTAATCCTAAAGGGATAACAACAAGTTTTCATGTATAAATATCATGCTTAGGGGATTGTGGAGATCATCCTAAAAAATCCTAGACAAAAAGGCTAATACACTTGTTCTTTCACCATCTTTTTGATTCGATTTTCTGAATACAAACATCCTCCAGCCTCTTTTGCTTAGATTCTTTCACCCAAAATCGACCATCTTCATACGTATACATTGTCTCCTTGCTTCTATAGTGCCATCAAAGAACTTCCCCAAAACATCCATAACAGTTTGGTGCTAGAAGAAGGGGGGGGGGCTCAAATTATAAACTATGTGACGATGGCCGGAGACAACGCTGACGCCGTGATCACAATACCTGAACGAACAAACGTAACTTATGAAGAGATGAGATCTCAATTGGAAACTCTGCAGACGAGACTCGAAGAGATGTAACAGCTAAGGAGGGATCAGACCCTAACTAGGCTCGACACCGCAACCGCGGAGTTGCAGGCTTTGAAGCAGCATATGGAGGCCTGCGCCAAAAAGCTTCAAGAGAACGCACAGCACCTGCAGCAACTTGATATGGAGAACAAAATTCTCAGAGAGATGAACTCAGCCTTAACGGCTAATAAGGCTGCAAGCCAAAGATTCAGGATTCCTGTACCCTGGATGGCAACCGGGATGCAGGGAATTCAGGATCTCGTCCATGGAAAAGGAGAACTTATGGAGGTAGAGGAACAACAGACCGCAAATCTCACCCCCCAGTCTGACGAAGACAGCAGATGTTCTCCAGTAAGTTCGAGGCTTTACAGTCAATAATTAAACATCTTCCAGGTGTCGCGCCTCCTCTAAGGAGACGTGCCTTAACCTCTAACGCATACACTCCTTTCACAGACGAGATTGCGCTTGTCGACATGCCAAGGAAATTCACTTTTCCTTTCATCAAGTCGTGTGATGGAACTTCCGATCTGGACAACCACATTGCTCAATGCAGACAGAAGATGCTGACCGTAGCAAACCAGAAGGAGCACAGTGAAGCAGCTATGTCCAAGGGGTTTGGATCCGGCCTGACGGGTGCCGCCCTGCAATAGTTCATCACGATTCCAACCGGAAGCATGGGATCTTTCGCCAATCTGAGTGACTTGTTCATAGAGTAATTTGCAGCATAAGGCGGAACCACTTCGAAGCTATGTGCACCGCTTCAACCAGAAGGTTACCATACCCAATTGCAGTGTTGTAACCGCAATTTCCGCCTTCAAGAGAGGACTCCTTCCTGATGGAGACCTGTATAAGGAACTGACCAAGTACCAATGCAAGATGATGGAAGACGTGCTCTCTCGGGCTCAGGCGCATATTAAGTGGAAAGAAGATCTGGCTGCTAGGCAAGAGTCTCGAGTCGTAAGAACCAAGAAGACAGTCAGGGATGATAAACCCTATCGGAGACCTCCCGGGGAAGACGGAACCAAAGGAGCCAAAGGTGGACCCAAAACTTTAGCCAAGCCAGAAGGCAACAGGTTCTCCACAGTTACCTCCTGGCCTGACATATCGAATCTATCGATATCAAGAGTGGAGCTAGTTGGAGTCTTGAAGGAGATGGGAAACCAAGTCCGATGACCGCAAAAGATGAAGTCACCCATGTTCGGAGTAATTTAGGCCATGGGAATTCCGCTGGCTTGGACGGAGTACAATAGTAAGACCTAAAGGCAGGGGAATGCCCAGAAGCAGGAAGCCAGATGATATTTCATAGCCGGAAGCCGTAAGACAGCCTCCCATGGCCTTGTATTTACATTATTATTTAACTTAGTAGATAATGATGTATATTCTATAGACAATGATAGATATTTTATAGGTAATCATGAGATATCCGATTCTTGAAAGGATAATCATGAACTCCTTGTATAAATATAAAGCTTAGGGGTTAAGAGTGGACACAAAAAAAAAACCCAAGGCTAAAGAGATCAATACAGAGATATCTTTTCACCATTGTTGATCCCCAAGTCTTAAGGACACTTTCTTCAATTTACACACACACAATATTCATTGACCTCCAGCTTCCATAGTGCTTACAAAGAACGACCAAAATCACCCCTAACAGTTGGCGCTAGAAGGAGGGTAAGCTTTCTAAAACTGCTATGTGACGATGGCTGGAGACAATCATGAATCAGCAAACTTCACACCTGGATGAACAGAACTTACTCATGAAGAGATGCGATCTCAAATAGAAACTCTGCAAAAAAGACTAGGTGAGATGGAGCAACTTCGAAGGAATCAAACTCCAACTGGAGTTGAAGCCGCAACTGCGGAGCTCCAGGCTTTGAGACAACAAATGGAAACTCATACCAAGACACTCCAGGAGAACGCACAACGCCTGCAACAACTGGAGCTAGAGAACAAGACCCTCAGAGAAGTAAACTCGACCTTGATGGCTAATCAAGCCACGAACCAGAGGTTCAGGGTCCACGTGCCCCGGATGTCGACTCTGGAGACTCCTCCTGCCAATAATTCTGGAGAAAGAGGAAATCCAGCAGCAACAGGAGCCCAGGAGAACCAAAATCTTGTTCAAGAGCAAGAAGACCCTATAGATGTAGAAGAGCCACATGCCGCAAATCTCATCCCACTCTTTGACGAGGCCATACGACTGGAATAGATGTTCTCCAGCAAGTTCGAGGCGCTGCAATTGGTAATCGAATGGCTTCCAAGCTTTGCACCTCTTCTGAGGAAAAGTGCCCTAAGCTCTTACGCGGACACTCCTTTTTCAGATGAGATTGCACTCATCGACATGCCAAAGAAGTTCACCTTCCCATTCATCAAGCCGTACGACGGGACTTCCGACCCGGATAACCACATCGCGCAGTACAAGTAGAAGATGCTCACTGTAGCGATCCAGAAGGAGCACAAAAGAAGCTACCATATGTAAGGGATTTGGTTCCAGTCTAATGGAGGCTGCCTTGCAATGGTTCATATCGAATCCAACTAGAACCATAGGATCTTTTGTTCGTCTGACTAACCTATTTGTAGAGCAATTTGCTAGCAGCAAGGTGACTCCTAAGTCGTCTGATGACCTTTATGAGATCAGACAGCATAAGGCAGAGCCGCTCTGGAGCTACCTTCATCGCTTTAACAACCAGAAGGTCACAATCCCAAACTGCAGTGTTGCCACCGCAATTTATTCCTTTAAAAGAGGACTTCTTCCTGATGGTGATCTGTACAAGGAACGCACGAAATATCAGTGCAAAACAATGGAAGATGTTTTCTCCCGCGCCCAGGCTCAGATCAAGTGGGAAGAAGACCTACTTGCTAGGCAAGAATCTCGGGTCATGAGGACTGAAAAGACGGCCAGAGGCGACAAGCTCTACCAAAGACCTACCGGAGAAGATGGAACGAAGGGAGCCAAAGGACACAAGCCTCTGGGTAAGCCAAACGGCAGCATATTCCCTCCAATAAGCACTTGGCTGGATATATCCAACCTATCAATATCAAGCGCGGAGCTGGTAGGAGTCTTGAAGGAGAAGGGGGGGCCAAGTTAAATGGCCCCAGAAGATGAGATCGCCAGACCATCTCCGAAATCCAAACAAATAGTACGACTTCCACAATGACCATTGTCACAGAACGGAGGATTGTATATCCTTAAGAATAGAAGTCAACGAGCTGCTCAAGAAGGGACACCTGCGAGAATTCCTCTCTAACAAAACAAAGGAGATGCTAAAAAGTCAGGAAGTGCCCTAGTAGGCTGTCAAGCGCCAAATTCCCCAAGGCACGATAGGGTGATCAATGTCGTATCCGGAGGATCAGAGATAAGTGGCATTACACATGCTGCTGCAAAGAAAAGCACAAGGTTTGCAAAAACCAGTCATGGCACCCCAGAAGCTAAGCATCAGAACCTCAGTCAAGAAGTCATAAGCTTCACGACTGATGGGCAAGATAAAGTCCTAACTCCACATCATGATGCCTTGGTTGTTTCATTATCGGTGGTGAATTGTTTGGTGAAGAGAGTATTTATCGATAATGGAAGCTCTACGAACGTACTTTTCCTGGGAGCATATATAAACTTGGGTCTAACCCAGTAAGGCTTAACTAAGAAAACCACACCACTGGTGGACTTCAGCGGAGAAGTCAAGCAAACCATTAGAGAGATAGCACTTCCAGTTTGCTCTGGAGGAGTCAACTTGTCTACCAAGTTTTCCGTCATAGATTGTCCCTCCGCCTATAATATGATCATGGGCAGACCCTGGATACATGAGATGAGCTGTGCCGTCAACTCTGCACCAAGTACTAAAATTCCCAACTCCATGGGGGAATCAAGGAGATCAAAGGTGACAAGGAGAATGCTCGATCGTGCTACCAAACCACTTTAAAGGGAAAGACAGCTCCCTTATTGCAATTACAAAAACCACTTCCCGCATTGCACACTGAGGAGCCGGAAGTGGAACAGCTGGATGACGAACCTTTAATACCCGGAGAACCNAATGCTCGATCGTGCTACCAAACCACTTTAAAGGGAAAGACAGCTCCCTTATTGCAATTACAAAAACCACTTCCCGCATTGCACACTGAGGAGCCGGAAGTGGAACAGCTGGATGACGAACCTTTAATACCCGGAGAACCAGGCAAAAACCTCAAAATAGGGGCAAGATTGCAAGAAGGCATACGCCAAAGGCTGATAGACTTCCTAAAGTCCAACGCTGATTGCTTCGCGTGGTCCCATGTGGATATACCAGGGATATACCCAGAAGTCATAGTGCATAAGCTGCAAGTGGATCCCAAGTACCCAGCAGTCAAGCAAAAGAGGAGGAAGTTCGCACCGGAACGAGATGCAATCATCAATGATGAAGTCAAAAACCTCCTTGCCACTGGGTTCACTAGGGAGGTCCACTACCTGGATTGGCTAGAAAACGTCGTCGTGGTCCGGAAGAAGAATGAAAAGTTGAGGGTTTGCATAGATTTTACGAATCTAAATAAATCTTGCCCTAAGGATCCTTTCCCTCTGCCCCATATAGAAAAACTGGTGGATGCCACAGCTGGACACCAACTGATGAGTTTCATGGATGCCTTCTCCGGGTACAATCAAATACTCATGCATCCAGATGACCAAGAAAACACTTCCTTCATGACTTCTTGTGGAATCTACTGCTACAAGGCGATGCCTTTTGGGTTGAAGAGTGCGGGATCTACCTATCAGAGGCTAGTCAACATGATGTTCACAGACCAAATCGGCCAGACCATGGAAGTCTATATAGGTGACATGCTCGTCAAGTCCTTAGAAGCAGAAGACCATATAGCCCACCTACAGCAAGCCTTGTCTACTCTGAGGAAGTACAATATGAAGCTCAATCCCTCTAAGTGTTCATTCGGAGTGAGCTCCGAGAAATTTTTGGGGTACATAGTTACATACAAAGGAATTGAAGCNGGAAATTTTTGGGGTACATAGTTACATACAGAGGAATTGAAGCAAATCCAGAGCAAATCAGGGCGATTCAAGCAATCCCTTCACCCAAGACTCCACGAGACGTCCAAAAGCTTACCGGAAGAATGGTAGCTTTGAGTAGATTCATATCCAGGCTATCCGACAAGTCGCATGCATTCTTCAAAGCCCTTAAGTTCACTGAGAAATTTAAGTGGAAACAAGAGGCCAAAGATGCCCTAGTCAAGCTCAAGGAGTATCTCACAACACCACCTCTTCTCTCAAAACCCCAAGATGGAGAGCCGCTGCTCATGTACCTGGTATTTTCAGAGCATGCCGTAAGTGCCGTCTTGGTTAGAGAAGAGGAAAGCAAGCAGCGTCCGGTGTACTACGTAAGCAAGTCCCTTCTGGATACTGAGACCTGCTATAGTCACTTGGAAAAGCTAGCTCTCGCTTTGGTCGGCTCGGCTAGGAAGCTGCGTCCTTACTTCAAGGCTCACCCGGTGATAGTCATCACATCTTTCCCCATCAAATCTGTACTCCATAAGCCAGAAGTATCTGGAAGACTAGCCAAATGTGCAGTAGAATTAGGCGAATATGATGTGATCTTCCGCCCTGCCACGGCGATCAAACCACAGGTCCTGGCGGACTTCATAGCAGAATTCTCCCCACCAATGGTACCAGTGGCAGAAGAAGAAGTCAAGATCCAGCAGGAAAGTAAAAGCGAAGAAGAATGGACACTTTACGTACACGGATCCAGCAACATACGAAGAACGGGAGTAGGCCTCGTGCTCATCTCACCAAGAGGAGAATTGGTATCAAGAGCAGTAAAATGCAACTTTAAAGCCACCAACAATGAAAGTGAGTATGAAGCCTTAATTGCAGGACTCGGCTTGGCAAAAGACTTGGGAATAGAAAACCTACAGGTTTACTATGATTCTCAATTGATCGTAAGCTAGACGCAAGGCAAATACCAAGCAAGAGATGCCAGCATGACCAAGTATCTGGCCATAGACAAGAAGCTCATTGATTCATTCTAAGCATGCGAACTCACACAGATCCCAAGGGAGCGAAATTCGAATGCGGACGCCCTCTCCAACCTGGTCTCTGCCTTGAACACCACAGAGCCAATTATCATACCTTTTTTGGTACTAAAATGGCCAGCTACCGACAAAGAAACCAAAGGACCTCAAGTCCCCAACATCGAAGAGGAAGAAACATCGATGAAGCCAATTATTTCTTAAATAAATGATGACGACATGCGCAATATAAAGAGTGAATGTCGTAAGATCAAAAGGCAAGCATCCCGCTATTGCCTGGTCTACGAAAAGCTCTATAGAAGGTCTTTCTTGGGACCTTACCTTAAATGAGTAAAGCCAGAAGACGCAAACCTAGTCCTCAAAGAACTACATGAAGGCGAGTGCGGATCTCACTTTAATGGAAGAAGCTTGGTGCTGAGAGACAAGAGGGCAGACTACTATTGGCCTACAATGTTCCACGACGCCCTCCAAATGGCCAAGTACTGCGACAAATGCCAGAAGCACGCACAAGTATCCAAGCTACCCCCAGAAAACCTCAAATCCGTAAGCTCTCCATGACCATTCATGAAGTGAGGAATGGACATTGTAGGTAAATTCACGACAACTCCTGGCCAGTTGGAATACCTTTTGATAGTTACAGATTACTTCTCTAAGTGGATGGAGGCAGAAGCCTTAAGCAAGATTGCGAATTTCCAAATCAAGAGGTTCCTCTGGAAGAACGTGGTAACACGATTCGGTACACCTCAGGAGATAGTCACAGACAATGGCCCACAATTCACAACCAAAAACTTCAAAAAGTTTTGCGAAGATTGGGGCATAAAACTAAGCTTTGCAACCCCGAGACATCCATAATCCAATGGGCAAGCCGAATCCACCAACAAGACAATAGTCAATCTCCTGAAGAAGAGGTTGGACGACGCCCAAGGAAACTAGGTCAAGGAACTCCCAGCTACCTTATGGGCATGTCGAACTAGCATCAAGACTTCAACAGGGGAAACACCCTTCGACTTGGTATATGGAACAGAAGCTGTATCCCCTGCTGAAGTCAACGTCCCTACAGCAAGATCAGAGCTTCTAACTCCAATAGAGAACGAAGAGCTGATCGCTTTGTCCCTAGATCTCCTCGATGAAAAAAGGGAAGCCAAAAGAATCAGAAACTGGAAGTACCAGCAGGAAGTAGCTCGCAACTACAACAAGAAGGTACGAACCCGAACGTTCCAGCAAGGCGAGTGGGTACTATGCCGAGTATTTGACAACACCAGGAACAAAGTTGCGGGTAAGCTTGCGCCTGGCTGGGAAGGACCATACCAAATCGTAGAAGTCAAAGGAGCAGGGGCATACAAGTTACAAGACAGGTATAGTAAAGTACAACCAAATAGCTGGAACGCGTTACACCTAAAGTCTTACTTCTTCTAAAGAATGCTCCTGGCCCGGACGACCATACACCAAATACGTTTTTCGGCTTTGGACTTTTTAATTTCTCTTACACCTTTTCTTATGTAATCATGCTACGCCTAAGGACGGATACCTATCAATAAAACAACTGTTTTCTTGCAAAGAAATTCAGTTAAAGCAAGGGGAAAATAAGTTGAATGACTACTCCTCAATAAAGGAGTAATATAAGCAACATACCCTTCCAAAACAAAAGCGAAAAACTCAAAAACTATGATTGAACAAGGGAAAATACCCGAAAGAAAGAGACAAACAAATTGCTTATTCTGCTTAACAGAGTGGCTAACCAGAAAGTCGAGTGCTGAGTAGAAAGCAATATAGCTTAACCTTGCTTACCAGGTCACAATAAATGCAAAAGCTATACGACCTGAGCACGGGACCTCACCTATACCTACTTACCCAGACGTGGGAAGTAGAAGAAAAGTCTGGCACTTGGATCTCTTTGCGGGGAAGATCCACACCAACAAAACCAATAAGACTGATAGTGGCTTCACTGCATGAAGTAGAATGCAGCAAAAGCAAACACCTATTCTCGGGTAGCAGAATGCCAACAAGCTAGTGGTTACCTCTGGGTAGAAGAATGCCAACAAGCTAGTGGTTACCTCCGGGTAGCAGAATGCCAAAAAGCTATGGTTACCTCCGGGTAGCAGAATGCTAAAAGCCAAAAGGTACCTCCGGGTATCAGGTGGCCAAAAGTTAGTAGTCACCCAAAGTGGAGCAAAACTTATCTCGGGAACCTAAGCATTGTCTAAAGACAAAAAGTAGAATTCCCTCAAAAAAGGGGAGAGATAATGAGATTATCCCAACCTGGAACTCAAAACTCTCACAAGACATGGCAAAGACTAGAGGCTAAGAAGCTAGAAGTCAAAACAGTCGGAACATCAATAAGAGACTAGAGGCTAAAAGACTAAAGTCAAAATACTCAAAACGTCGACATGCAAAGGTTAGAGGCTTATAGCCGGAAGCCAATCAATTAAGGAGCCAAGGGTAAAAGACTTGTCAAAGCCATACAACGAATGCCATCTTTAAATCCTAGTCAAGAGTCTATTAAGGAAAAAAGGCAAAAGGGGATTTAAAAGAACAAGAGTCTATTAAGGAAAAAGGCAAAAGGGGATTTAAAAGAACAAAAAACATTTATAAAAGGCCACGAAGGGCCAAAATATAATTCTTAAAGCCCCGAGGGGCAAACCAAACTAAGGCCTAGAAGGCCAATCGAGAGTTAAGGCCTCTAAGGCCATAGAAGTCATTACAAAGCCCATAAGGACAGATCCAAGCCCACACAGGGGCAGAAAGTCAACAAAAAAGATAATAAAATCCCACAAGGGGAGAGCAAATTATTTCTTGATTTTGGGTCTAGAGGCTAGGCAGCTGGAGGATCAGGAGAAACATACTTCTCAACATTTGTCTCTGAGTCCGCTGAGGTTGCAGAAGTCCTCGCCGGAGGAATCTCTGGTTCATCTTCAAAGGTGGGAGCTTCAAGGCCATTGTTTTCTGCCTCCGCTATTACCACCATCTTGTAATTATCGAATTCCTCCCTCAAGTTCCAAGACTTTGCCTCTCCCTTGAGGTAGTCTCGAACCATCTCCCAACGTCCAACGATCTTGACGCCATTGACAGCCATGGACATCTCCTCTGTAAAGGTTGCTACCCTCGCATCCAGGCTGGCAATCTCTTCCTCCAGCTTCGTCTTCTCCTCTGTCAGGGTGAGCACCTTCTTCGCCGCTTTCTCCTTCTTCGATTCCAGCCCTCGGAGTAACCCTTTCATCTCCCTCAGCTCCTTCTCAAGACCTGCAAAACTATCCTTCTCTGCCTTCAGCTTGGCAAGGTAGTCTTCCAATTGAGCCTTCCCTGCAGAAACCACGTCCGTGGCAATATGATCTTTAGCATGGACAAACGATGCAACTAGCTAAAGAGCAAAGAGAAGGAAGGTTAGCCAAAAGAAAATTAACAAACAATAAGCTAGTCAAAAGCCAAGGGCGAATCAGTTACCATGATCATCTCTTTCTGAACATGGTCAAAGATCCCCAAATTGTCAGAACTGGGATGGCTGAAGGGAAGCGAAGGGAAGACAGAGCTTTACAGGTGCTTCAGAGCACCATCAAGATCACCAGCAGAGGAGGAGGAGTGCTTCGCAGGGACATTCTTCTGCTTCTTGGTGGAGGCCGAAGCCCTCTGGATCCCCTTCCTCTTGGACCCAGCAGAAGGAGACTCCAAGATCCCCACCACTTCCGGAATTTTGCTCCCTGATTCCAGTTTGCCTTCCTTGCTGTCTGAGCCCTTTTGAACTCCTCCAGTGCCTTGGATCCGGATCCTGCCATATTCCATGCAAAACGATAAAAAATTAGCCAAGAAGAAAATAGAAAGCAAAGTAAAAAGCAGCCAGCAAACCTCTGATGCTGCTTTGGCTCAATGCTTCTTCACTTAGCAGGAAAGGGATGCTTCTCTCGTCAACAAATATCTCCAGAGCCTCCTCAGCCTTCTCCTTACCTTCCTCTGACATCTTTGTGGACGTCTTTGCAAAAATAAAAGGATAAGAGAGTCAATGTCAAAGCTAGAAGCAATAAAAAGAGAGGCATCCTAGACCTACCAGTAAACTTCTAGAGGGTGGGGAGACCAGACGACGACCCAAATTTCATAAAAAAAAACTTCTAGGCCCAATGTTTGGTGAAGGCTGCCCCCTTCCTCTCCTCCTTCTCTAGCTCCACGACTAAAGGAGCACCAGCTCGGGGACGAAAGTAGTATGTACCCTCACTAGGAGGAACATGAGTGAAGTAGTAGGAGTAGAGAAGTTTGTCGACACCCAGGTCTAGCCCCTGGAGCTCACTGAGCACCTGAACAGCTGTGAGAATCCTCCAGGAAGGTGGGTTCAGCTGAGAGGGACAAATGTCGAAGTGCTTCGAGACCTTTCTCACCAGAGCCGATATCATACCCCTGACTCCAGCCTCAAAGTAGCCTTCGTACATGGTTATCCCGTCCCCAGGGAACTCAGAGGCCCTCTCACTCTTCCCAGGCACCCTCAGTTTTGCGCTCTCCCTGATAGAGTACTACTTCTGCCAGCCCTCCAAAGTCTCAGAGCTGACGTTGGAAAAAGGACCTAGCTTTAAAAGCTCCGAACCCGCGGCAGAGCAAAAAGGTCGAGGATTAGCATCAGGGATCTCCATGTCCTCTAAAGATCCTTCAACCTCAGTAGAAGGGCTCGTCTTGATTTGGTGTCTCTTCCGAACAAGAGCACCAACAGATGACGAAGTCACAGGGGAGAATTCGTCGCTGGAACTAGTCATCTTTCGATCAGAGAGGTTTAAATCTCGGATTTAGGGTTTGATTGGGGCAAGAAAAACTTAGAAGCTAAGGTTGATTTGGAACCCTAAAGTTATCCTCTGAAAATACGTTGATTTGGAACCCTAAAGTTATCCTCTGAAATCTACCTTAACTGAAACGAAAAGAGGAAGGAGAAAAGGGTTCTAACCTTGAATCGTAGATGAAGAGAGCCTAACGATGATTCAGAAAGCAAAGAATCTAGCGAGGAAAGGAAGAAGATGAAGATAAAAGGTAAGAGAGAAAAGAAAGAAAGATTTAAATGCCAAAAAAAGAGAGAAAACCAAGTCTAGCCGCACGCGTCCAATCACAGACGCGGATTTCGTAACAGTAACAACTACAATCTTCCTCTCGAATCTTTGCAAAATATTCATCAATGGCTACAATTTCCTACTCAGATCTTCACGGAATCAACGGCTAAGATCTTCTAGCAAAATAATAGTCCTCGAGAAATGTTAGCAACTCTCGAAGTTTAAAATTCAAAGCCCTAAGGTCGGACGCCAAGAGCCAGACGTATCCTCCTGCCACAATTACATCCATTACCAAACGTCACTCAAGCTATAAGAAAGCAAACACCTACGGGAAACAAAGGAAGCATGCGAGTCACCGTTAAAAGACCGAGCAACTGATGGCTTCCTGCCTAAGCAATATGGAAGACATATTATTCCACAGCTTCAGATCGAACCTGCGCAATAAGGGGCAAACTGTTAGGAGTAATTTAGGCCATGGGAATTCCCCTGGCTTAGATGGAGTATAGCAGTAAGATCTCAAGGCAGGGGAATGCTTAGAAGCAGGAAGCCAGACGATATTGCATAGTCGGAAGCCGGAAGACAGCCAACCACCGCCTTGTATTTACTTAATTATTTAACTTAGTAGATAATGATGTATATTCTATAGATAATGATAGATATTTTATAAATAATCATGAGATATCCAATTCTTGAAGGGATAATCATGAACTCCTTGTATAAATATAAAGCTTAGGGGTTAAGAGTGAACACAAAAAAAACCCTAGGCTAAGGAGATCAAAACAGAGATATCTTTTCACCATTGTTGATTTCCAAGGCTTAAGGATACTTTCTCCGATTTACACACACACGATATTCATTGACCTCCAGCTTCCGTAGTGCTTACAAAGAACGACCAAAATGACCCGTAACAACCCAATCACCATCGAAACCCTAACAAGTGGTGTGATTTCCACAATGACGCCAAGATCTAGGCTCTCCTCGTAGACACGACCGAGTAATCAATGTCATATAGGGAGGATCTAAGGTTAGCGGTATCACCCATTCCGTCGCCAAGAAAAGCACGAGAGTTGCGAGAAACCGACAGGGTGTACCAGAGGCAAAACGCGAAAGTCATAGCCATGAAGCCATCAACTTCACAACCGAGGAGCAAAACAAGGTTCTGACACCATACCACAATGCCTTAGTTGTTTCTCTATTGGTGGCGAATTGTTTGGTGAAGAGAGTACTCATCAACAATGGAATTTCCACAAACGTGCTCTTTATAGGGGCATATGAGGACTTAGGGTTAACCCAGGAGACCCTAACCAAGAAGGCAACACCACTAGTAGGCTTCAATGGTGAGGTCAAACAAACCATTGGAGAGGTAACACTCCCTATCTACACTGGAGGGATGAATCTGTCCACCAGATTCTCTATCGTAGACTGCCCTTTTGCCTATAATATGATCATGGGGAGACCCTGGATACACGATATGAGAGCAGTGCCTTAAACTTTCCATCAAGTGCTAAAGTTCCCGACACCTTGGGGAATTAGAGAGATCAAAGGTGACCACGAGAATGCTCGGTCGTGTTACCAAACTACCCTTAAGGGAAAAACAACCCACTTGTAGCAATTACAAAAACCGCTTCCCACAAGGCATACTGAAGAGCTGAAAGTGGAACAATTGGATGAGGTACCCCTAATACCTTGAGAGCTAGGGAAGAACCTCAAAGTGGGATATGCCCCATGCTTCGCATGGTCCCATGTGGATATGCCAAGTATAGAGCCGGAAGTAATAGTGCACAGACTAAAAGTAGACCCTAGATACCAAACGATCAAGCAGAAAAGGAGAAAGTTTGCACCAGAGCGAGATGCTATCATCAATGACGAGGTTAAGAATCTGCTTACGTCCGAGTTTATCAGAGAGGTTAAATATCTAGAATGACTAGAAAACGTCATTGTGGTCCGCAAGAAGAACGAAAAGTGTAGGGTCTGCATAGACTTTAACGATCTTAACAAATCCTTCCCAAAAGATCCCTTCCCCTTGCCTCACATAGATAAGCTGGTGGGCGCAACGACAGAGCATCAACTGATGAGTTTCATGGACGCATTCACTGGGTACAACTAGATTCCCATGCACCCATATGACCAGGAAAAGTCTTCCTTCATGACTTCACGAGGGATTTACTACTACAAAGTAATGACCTTTGGGCTGAAAAACACAGGATCCACCTACCATAGATTGGTCAACATGATGTTTGCGGATCAAATTGGCGAGAACATGGAAGTCTACATAGACGACATGCTAGTTAAATCTTTGAAGGCAGAAGATCATATAGCCCACTTACAACTAGCCTTCTCCACACTAAGGAAGTACGACATGAAGCTCAATCCCTCAAAGTGCTCGTTTGGAGTAAGCTCCGGGAAATTTTTGGGATATATAGTCACATACAGAGGGATTGAAGCAAATCCAAAACAAATCAGGGTGGTTCACGCGATCCCGTCACCCAAGACTCCACGAGGCGTGCAAAAACTTACCGGACGGATGGTAGCTTTAAGAAGGTTCATATCCAGGCTGTCAGACAAGTCTCACACATTCTTTGAAGCCCTCAAGTTCACTTAGATATTCGTGAGGGACCAAAAATCAGAAGACGCTCTGGTTAAGCTTAAAGAGTACCTCACCACGCCGACCCTTCTCTCTAAGCCCTAAGAAGGAGAATCGCTGATTCTCTACCTAGCAGTCTCTAAGCACGCCGTAAGCGCCGTCTTGGTCAGGGAGGAAGGAAGCAAGAAACGCCCAGTCTACTATGTGAGCAAGTCTCTCCTAGACATGGAAACTCACTATAGTCATCTGGAGAAGTTAGCTCTCGCCCTGGTAATGTCGGCTAGGAAATTGCCCTCTTACTTCCAGGCTTACCCTGTTGTAGTAGTCACGTCATTCTCCATCAAATTCATAATCCACAAGGCAGAATTGTCTGGAAGACTAGCTGTTGGGGTCAAAAATAATAACATCGAAATCGACGCCCAAAATTCCCGAATAACTCCCAAGAGATCTCGAGATACGAGTTTCGAGGCGATAGGAAATCACCGACATCGGATAATCGCATCGTTTCGGAGACACGAGCAAGGTCTGATCGCCAGTGGGTGACTAAACACAGATCACGTCTAGTCGCCCATGGGTGAATAGACTCTCACAAAAGTCTGGTCGCCCACGGGTGACTTGATACGAATCACTTCTAGTCGCCCGTGGGCGACTAGACACGGACCACGTCTAGTCGCCCATGGGAGACTTGACTCATGCCAAAGTCTAGTCGCCCATGGGCGACTAGACCTTCGGCAACATTTAGTCGCCCACGGTTGACTATACCACATCTTCTCATTCATCTTCTCCTTTGAATCTCAGTTCGATTATCTCTTGTTTCATCTCGATTGGAGTCTCCGTTGAAGTTTCGCGGCAATAATCGTAAAGACTTATAATTTTCGTAAAAACTTTGTGTCAATTGTATAAAACGATAACGGTTAACTCGAACACCGACATTGTCTTGACTATACGATAAGTCTTATCATATCGCGAAACCATCACCGCGTAGTCGCACGAAGAACGATTTTTTCGAAAGATATCGTAAAAATCACTTAGTCGCTAGACGACCTAGGAAGTCACAAAGCGCGACAAAAGTCCACTTATGATTCCGGAACGAGAATGGCCCAACTGCGTCAATAATTTACCCGAGTTCCACGAAAGATAAAAGGAAAACGCGATAAAGTTAAAGTCTTGAGATAAATATGGAAAAATCGTGAAGATAAAGAATATTCTTGATAAAAAGGAATATTTCCGCGGAAGGATATGTTCAAGTCTAGGGCGAAAAAGGAAACGAAATCAACTTACGAAGGCATATAAAAGAGGGGCTAAGGAGAAGAACAAGGGGGACAGAGAAAAACTTCTTCACAATTCACACTTAGAGCAATTAGGTTTATTTTCGTTTTTGTTAGCGAGCTGTGTCTCAACTAGTGTTGGTGTCAAAAATGGTCATCTCGAAATCAACCTCCAAGATCGCATCTCTAATCGGACTTACTCGGAGACACGACCAACGTCTAGACTTACTGTCGTCTAGACTTATCGTCATCAAGACTTAACGTCTTCTAGACTTACCTTCGTCTTGACTGGTCATCATCTAGACTTAACGCTAAAGTTAACGTCCACGATTTACGGATAACTCTCGGAAGACCTCTCAATATGAACTTCGGAACGATACGAAACCTCCGTGACCATCGGAGAACCGCATCGTTTCGAAGGAATGTCTGAACGCCGATTGACGCCAAACCTACGAATGAGTCTTGGAACCGATTGACGACTGAACTGGAAGCCGATCTAGACGTCAATTGGAACCGAGACCGGAGGTCCTTCTTGGCGCCAACTGGCGCCAGGACCAAGCTCACTCCTTGGCGCCGGTTGGCGCCAGGACCAAGCTTAGTCCTAGGCGCCGATTGGCGCCAGGACCAAGCTCAGTCCTTGGCGCCAGTTGACGCCAGGACCAAGCTC
>OVAN01008204.1:0-18521 GCA_900406275.1 Anastatica hierochuntica | reverse complement strand
AAAATTTCTTTTCCTTTTAAGTGTATTTCTGTAAATTAATCATTTAAATTTTCAAACCCCACAAAAATTAAAATTATTATTTTATCCTTTTTTGTTCATTTTATAAAACATCCTATTATTTTATTAATATTTTTTGAAATCCAAAAATCTAAATAATCTTTTTTTATGATACACCTAATTCATCCTTGCTATATTTATTTTATTTTTTGTGAAACACGAAATTAAGTTCGAGAATATTGGTACATATTTGATCACAAAAAACGATTATGATTTTATAACATAACTTTAATTCGTTGTTTGAAACATACATAAACCATTTTAAAAGACCTAAACCAAAAGAGACACCAAGAAATGACTTATAAAGAACATATCGGATTGCTAATCAACATAACCATGCGCCTGTTGTGGAGAATGCTAATCAACATAACCATGTGCAAAATTATCAAGGAAACTTGGCTCAGGAGCAAATTACGCTGACTGACCATCAATCTCCTAAACCCACTCTTCCTCGTGATATGCGTAAAAGTACCTTTGTTGATAGATTGGAGCAAGAGTTAGAGGCTAAGACTGATGGTGGAAAAGAGCTCATCATATGAGCAAATGTTGATCAGTACGGGAGCTTCTTGGATCCAGATTCAAGCTACCTGAGGGGATCTTTGGCTAAGTCTAGTCCTATACCCAATCTCAGTTTGATGGCTATGATGAAAGATGGAAACTCCAGTCCAAAGAGGCATTGTGGTAATATTAAACATGCTGATGAAGTTGTAGGTTTGAAGACAGGTAATATGGGCACAATGAATGGTTTACAAGTTGCAGGCATGTTATGGAGATAATGAAGCAGCTGGTTCAATTGATACAACAGTCAGAGAAGCGGTGGGCCCGAATCCACCACCATCCCCATGAGGACAATCTCTTGGAACTGCGAGGCTTAGGTAATGACCTGGTAGTTCGACATCTACAGGAGATAAATGCAAAATATCTCCCAGATATCATTTTCCTAATGGAAACAAAGCAACAAGATGATTATGTTAGAGACATAGTTTGTGATCTTGGGTTTGAAGATTGTGTAAGTTTCTCATAGAGGTCTTAGTGGTGGTCTAGTAGTTATGTGGAAAAAGACTTTATTTGTTTTTGTATTATCCCAGTCGTCGAACCTTGTTGATTGTTATGTGGTTTTTAATGAAGTTCAACTCTATTTTTCCTATGTTTACGGTCATCTAGACTCTTCATTAAGACATATATTATATGAACAATTCAAAAGAATAGCAATAACTAGATCAGGCGCTTGGTTATCAACATGTGATTTTAATGAGCTTAAAGGTAATCATGAAAAACAAGGTGGGCTTGTGAGAGATAAGAGAACTTTTAGTACTTTCAGGAGAATGTTGCAAGTCTGTAATCTTGATGATCTTAAACACTCAGGGAATCGGTTCTCTTGGGTTGGAAAAAGAGGTGGTCATCATATACAATGTTGTTTAGATAAACCGATGGCCAATGCAGAATGTTTAGCAGCTTTTCCAGCGTCTCACATTGAATTTTTAGAAGTGGGAATATCAAATCATAAACCTTTGGTTACCACACTGGTTGTTGAGGAAGAACAAAGGCATCGTAAGTTTTGCTTTAATGGTCGATTATTAGACAAGGATGGTTTTAAAGAAGCAGCTTTGAGGGGTTGGAAGAAGTCAGTTGGTGCTCAGGCTACGAAGAAAGTAACTAAGAGACTTCAAAATTGTTGTAGAGAAATATCAAGCTGGAAAAGACAAAATAAAACTAATGCTAAGGAAGAAATTTCGATATATAAACACATAATTGATCAAGCAATCCAATGAGGAGATCCCATAACATCCATTCATGATCTTCGAAAGCTCCCACAAGCTTATATTGATGAAGAAAAGTTCTGGAAAAGTAAAAGTCGTAATACGTGGTTACAATGCGGTGATCGCAACACCATATTCTTTTTTGCTACCACAAAAGCCAGGAGATCCAAAAACAGAATTCACTCTATCACTGATGATGCTGGAGTAGTTCATCATGGAGATACGAAAATTGGAGATGTCGCTACAAAGTATTTCACAAAGCTTTATAAGTCTTAGTTGGGTGTGTTAACTAATCATTATCATGTCTTCAATGGATTCCTACCTCGAGTTACTGATGAGATTAATACAAACTTACTAAAGCCAATTAGTGAAGATGAGATAGAAGCTCCGGTATTTGCTATAGGTGCCTCGAAAGCACCGACGCCAGATGGATTCACAGGAGAGTTTTATCAAAGTTTCTGGACAGACACAAAACAGGAAGTCATCGCGAAGGTAAAGATGTTTTTTTTAGTCTTGTGAATTGGATCTAGAAGTGAACCATACTAATATTTGTCTTGTTCGGAAGGTAGCAACACCGTGATATATATGTCTGAATTTAGGCCTATTGCTCTCTGTAACGTCATATACAAAATTATATCAAAAAATTTGGTGGCTAGACTGAAGCCGCATCTCTCGAGCATGATCTTAGAAGAATGGGTGGCTTTTATTCCTGGGGGAATGATTACAGACAATGTACTGATAGCTCATGAGATAATGCATTATTTGAAGGTAAGGAAGCGTTGTTCTAGCTCATATATGGCAATAAAAACAAATAATACGAAAGTGTATGATCGGATCGAATGGGATTTCTTAGAGAGACAATGTACCGAATGTGTTTTGCTAATAGATGGATTGAGTGGGTGATGATTTGTGTACGTGCAGTTTCATTTTCAGTAAATATAAACGGTTGTCCCAAAGGAAATATCATACCAGAAAGGGGGCCTCGATAAGGTGATCTATTATCTCCGTACGTCTTTATCCTTTGTGCTGAAGTCTTGAGTCATGTGCTACATAAGTCAGCAAGAAAAGGAGACATACGAGGTATTAAAATCAGTAACGTTAGCCCTTCGGTAACTCACTTAATGTTTGCTGACGATTCACTATTCTTTTGTAAAGCAGATGTTAGATCCTATTGAACTATCAAGGAGATTTTGAGACAATATGAGCACGAATCAGGTCAGAAAATCAATACTAAAAAATTGTCTCTATCATTTGGTAAGAGGGTTCATGGTGCTATGAAGACAAAACTTCGGAGCTTGCTGTGTATCTTTAATGAAGGAGGATGTGGAAAATATTTAGGCTTTCCTGAGAAGTTTCAATTCATTGTTGAAAATATTTAGGCTTGGTCGAAAGAAAGTGGGTTTGTTTCTATTCATTGTTGAAAAAGTACGAGAGCGTACAAAAGGATGGAGTAGAAAGTATCATTCACAAGGTGGAAATGAAGTTCTATTAAAGGCTATAACTATGGCAATGCCGGTTTATTCAATGAATTGTTTCAAATTACCCAAGAGTATTTGTGAGGAGATTACAGTGTATTAGCATGGTTTTGGTGGAATGGCTTAGAAGATCGGAAGAGTATGCATTGGGTAGCTTGGAAACGGTTGAGCTTACCGATAAGAGAAGGGGGGTTGGGTTTCAGAGCATATTGTCTACTAAGCTCTTCTCCTTTAATTCAAATGAATATTTGGGATGACACTACACTAAGAGTGGAGTATATACGGTTAAGTCAGGGTATTGGACGGCTACGCATACCTTAGAAGAAGATACGCAAATCATCCCTCCTTTTGGAAGCCAAGAACTAGAGCGCATGATTTGGAAACAGAGGATCTCGCCAAAGGTTAAACACTTTCTATGGCGTCTAATTTCACGTGCTTTACCAACGGGAGAGGAACTTAAATCAAGACATATAACAGATGATGACCTTAGTAAGAGATGTGCAAGTGCTACGGACAATCGATCATATGGTTTTTCAGTGTCCCTATGTCTTTAATATTTGGAGGGTAGCTAATATTCCGATTCAAAGTTTATCAGATCAAAATCAGAGCTTCCAAAGAAAGATGACGACAATCATGGAGTTGAAAGGTAATACTTTATGCGCTGAATTTACTAAACAACTTCCGTTTTGGAACATTTGGTGTATTTGGAAATCTTGAAACACGTTGGTCTTTGAGAAACAGAGTTTGCCTTGAAAAAAGTGTTGCAACAAGCGAAGTATGATGCTCAATAATGGATTCATACGTAGTCTCAGATTGTCCAAAAAGATAAGCGATTGGTTACATACGTAAATGACAGTCGATCTTGGAAAAGGCCTCCGGAAGGTTGGATAAAGTGTAACTTTGATGGGAGCTTCATAAATGATGAGCCACGAAGTTCGGCAACATGGCTACTTCGAAATGACGTTGGAGCTTTCCTTTGTGCAGGACAAGCTCATGGCATGAAAGTGAATTATGTGTTAGAGGCTGAGTTTCAAAGTTTGGTGATAGCTGTTAGGGTGATTTTTGGTACAAGTGATCCGTGCTCAGCTCTACGGAATGATAGGAAGAAGGAAATAGCTTGTCGTACTGCTTCCCTGGCTTTGGATGGTGACAAACCTGGAGGTCTTGGCCTTAGTCTATCTCCATATGAGTATGGGCTAGTACGCAACGTTATTTGTCTTGATTGGGCATGAGATATGGATCGTATGCTTAAGGGGGCTTTCTACTCATGATGACTACATGGTCTTCCAGCCCCAGATGATGGTTCTTGCCACCAAGGACGTCGTCCGGGTATTGGATCATGTCACCATGGAAGGTGTTTTGATTTATAGCTGCATCTTTTAGTGGGGATTGCCTACGTACCCTTAAGTGAGGGATCAAGCCATTCGTAGTTCATGTTATAGGTGGCGCATGGCCTAGGTGGGCACATAGCCTTTTGGGCACGTGGCCTTGTGGGCACGTGGCTTTGTGGGCACTTGGCCTTGTGGGCACATGGCCTTGTAGTTGATAGGAGTTATCTGATCTAAGGGGCGCATGACTTAGATCAGATGATAGACTTGTAGATATGCAGGAAGTCGTGGTGTCACCTTGCTTGTGGGAAAGGGGTCATGGCATGAGCCACTATGTAGGCTTGTAGCCGTGCTTTAACAAGTAGAGACCTTGATCTCTTTGGTATTTATCACGTAGATCTGCCTATTAATGCCATGTCGATGAAGGTGGTCTTCTGGGTTCGTGTTTCTGCTTCTTATTGCCTTTGGCTGTTATATGCTTTATGCATATGGTCGAATTTGTGTTAGGTTGAAGGGATCTTACTGTCTTAGTAGGTGCTGACCCTATTTCTTCCTAGCTTGGTGCCCAAGACCATTGTAGGCTTACGTCCTCCTACTCCCATGTTGTTCATACGACACTTGAAGATATGTTTTCAAGGATGTTGCATGGAGGACGTGGAGAACATGTTTCCTAGGGTTTACAGTGACCTCTTGTCATGGAGGATCCATCCATAAAGAGGGCTTTCCATCATCATGTCGAATCCCTTTGATTTTGATCATTTAGGGCGGATTAGGATCCCTTTGTGTAGAATGAATTCCATATGGAATATCTCCAATAAGATTCCCTCTAAAGAAGCCCCTCATTATTGTAGGAAAGTCGTGCTCCCCTTTTAGGATTAGGAAATATTCATGTTTATCCTAAGATAATGGAATATTTCTTTTTCTCTTTAGGATTTCCTTTTCCCTTTAGGATATACATATAAATCTTTCCTTTTCTCTTAGATTTTGGAAGATTCGACCTTATCATGATAACTATGAATATTTGTACTTATCATTTTCCTTTTTATCCGGAGGCAGGAGGACTCGTCTAGTCCAGAAGTCGGAAGTCAGAAGCCAGAGGTCGACGTCCTGGTCTAACCCAGTAGCTTTTGCTCATGGACTAATTATCCCCAAAGTTTGCCCCTTATTTTCCGGCTTCATGCTTGAAGGCGGGAAGTAACATGATTTCTTCATAAGACTTTCTGAGTTGCGCCATGCTAGAGGGTTCCTTGCTGAATTTCGAGCAGGACGTCGCTTTGCCTGGAGGATGAATGAGCACTCCTTGTCCGATATAGGGTGTGTGGCCTGGATAAGATATTATAATCTATGGTGCGGTCTATAGACATGATGTCGTTGCCTGAACCAATGTAGATAAACTCATAGGCATGCTTCACTGGGCATGTGTTCAATCTAAGAGATGAGGATCGCGCATATCAGGTTGATGATCGTATCATTGAGGAAGGTCCTCACACTAACTTCTCAAAATTCCCATAGGTTGCACATGAATGTCGTAACCGTGGAGGGGTACTTTCTTATCAGGCAAGACCTATGGTCTGAAGGCGAGTGTTGTCCTCTTTCTTGAGTATTCCTTGGCTTTATTAGTCGAGTCAAGGTTTTGACTTGCCCCTACTTGAGAATTCCTTGGACTTCTCTTCTCATGCCTTGGCACTTGCTATTGACGGGGTGTTGCTTGTCATGTTTTTCATTACTTAGAACTATTTTGTCTCTTTTATGAAGATCGTGATCTTTGTTAAACTCAAAATAGGTGGAAGTAACTTTCATTTGACTCCATGCTGGTTCCCCTTATTGCGTTTCGCATGCTTCCTGCCCCTTGGGGTTTTCATGTTGTAGCTTCTTGCCTTGTACTGAGGTCGTACCTTGGCTTCGGCAGGGGGACCTTAAGCATGTGTCATTGTTCGAGTTTTGCTCGCTATCTCCTTACTAGAGTTAGTCCCTTGGACATATCGTCCTCATACCCACAGGTAATCTGACCGATTCTTAAATGTGTCGTCCTGGTACCCGGTGGTAACCTCATCGATTCTTCAAACTAGACGTTATCTCTTGGACATGTCATCTTGATACTCGAAGGTAATCTATTGAAATTGTTGTCCTGTTGACTGTATGGAGCAACAATGTTAGACTACCGCCCTTCTTTTTGTTCCTGTTGGGTGGAAACTTTCGTTGAACTCTGCCAATGATTCTTGGCCACTCTCAACTGTGTATCGCATTGCAATCTGCCTCCAGAGGTAAGCCACTATCAATGCTTGGAGAATATCGTATTCTGCGATCCAGAGGTATCATGAAATCTTGGGACATTTTGTTCTTAAACTCGTAGGTTTTGGGATATGTCCTCCTGGAACTCGTAAGTTCGGGGACATGTTCTTTGTAACCCGGAGGTTATAAAAAATTTTCTTCTTGGAACCCAGAGGTCGTATGGACTTTTGCCCTGGCACCCGGAGGTCGTATGGACTTTTGCCCTGGAACTCCCACTTAGATGACTGCTAACTCTTGGCGTTCTGCTACCTGGAGGTAACTATTAGCTGTTGGCGTTTTGCTACCCAGAGGTAACCACTAGCTTTTGGCATTCTGCTACCCGGAGGTAACCACTTGCTTTTTGACATTTTGCTACCCGGAGGTAACCAATTGCTTTTTGGCATTCTGCTACTCGGAGTAACCACTTGCTTTTTGGCATTCTGCTACCTGAAGGTAACCACTTGCTTGCGTTTTTGACCTCTTGATACCCGGAGGTATCTTCTGGCTTTTTGGCATTCAGCTATCCGGAAATAGCTATTTTGCTTTGCTACTCTGCTTCTTGCAGTAAAGCCACTCTCAGTCTTATTGGTTTTGCTGGTATGGACCTTCCCCGCAAAGGGATCCAAGTGCTAGACTTTTCTTCTACTTCCCACGTCTGGGTAAGTAGGTATAAGTGATACTCCTGTGCTTAGGTCACTTAGCTTTTGTGTTTACTGTGACCTGGTAAGCAAGGTTAAGCTGTTTTTGCTTTCTACTCAGCACTCTGCTTTCCGGTTAGCCACTCTCTATTAAGCAGAATAAGCAATTTTTACTCTGATTTTCTTTTGGGTATTTTCCCTTGTTTAAACCTAGTTTTTAGGTGCTCCCGTTGTTAGGACATGGCACGTTTATGCTTCCTGTACAAACTCTTGGTTTGGATACAATACTCTGCATTTGTACTTATGCTTCATGTGTAGTAACTAGCTTTTAAGTTTTTACGCAGGAATATGCATGTTTCGTACGATGCTCCCTGCGTAAGAGTAAGCATGTAAGCTCCTTACGCAGTACTTTGCATGTTATGTAATATGCTCTTTGTGCAAAAGTAAGCGTGTGAGCTTCTTGCGTAGCACTTGGCATGTTAAGTAATATGCTCCCTGCGTAAGAGTAAGCGTGTAAGCTTCTTACGCAGTACTTTGCATGTTCTGTAATATGCTCTCTGCGAAAGAGTAAGTGTGTGAGCTTCTTGCATAGCACTTTGCATGTTAAATAATATGCTCCCTGCGTAAGAGTAAGCATGTAAGCTTCTTACGCAGTACTTTGCATGTTCTGTAATATGCTCTCTGTGCAAGAGTAAGCGTGTAAGCTTCTTACGCAGTGTTTGGCATGTTCTGAAGTATGCTCCCTGCGCAAGAGTAAGCAATGATGCTTTCTGTTCAGAAGCTTGGACGCTTGATGCCTCTTAGTATGTTAAGCAAGAGTAAGCGATTTCGAGATGATGCTTCCTGTTCGGACTTGTTGGCTTGCTACTTCTTGGTCCGCCAAGCAGGAGTAAGCAATTTTGAGATGATGTTTCCTGCTCGGACTTGTCAGCTTGCTGCTTCTTGGTCCGCCAAGTAGGAGTAAGCATCTTCGATTATTATGCTTCCTGCTCAGATCTTGGCAGCTTGCTGCTTCTTGTTCTGGTAAGTAGGAGTAAGTAATGTTGCTTCCTGCTCGGAACTTTGCAGCTTACTACCTCTTGTTCCGGTAAACAGGATTAAGCAATGTTGCTTCCTGCTCGGAACTTTGTAGCTTACTGCCCCTTGCTCAGGTAAGCAGGAGTAAGCAGTTTTGCTTCCTGTTCAGAACTTTGCAGCTTATTGCCTCTTGTTTCGGTAAGCAGGAGTAAGCAATGTTGCTTCCTGCTCGAAACTTTGCAGCTTACTTTTTCCCTTCGTGAATGAACTCTCTCAGTTGTTGTCTTCCATATGAAGGCACACAATTTTGGATCTACTTCCTTGGAAGCTTGCAGAGGCATGTAGCCTTAGGAGCTTGCTGAAGTACATGGCCTTAGCTGCCTCGAGAACTTGTAGAGGCATGTAGCCTCTTTCCGTCATGGAAATTTCTTGGGGCATGTTACATTACTTCCTTAGATCCTTCTTTAGGCACGTTGCCTCCTTTCTAGCTTAACGGTTTCTGAATCGTGAGACATGATGTCTACTAGGATGAGCAGCTGTAATCTGATTGGTGTATACTACATGGCCCTTCTTTGTTTTATTATGACCTTTCTTTATCTCTTGATATATGCCCTTGTAAGGCCTCTCGCTCACAATTCTTTGTGAGGTCTTCCTATTTTTGCCCCTTCTCTGGCTTTCGACGTGCCTCTGGCTCCCTGGCTCTGTTAGTCTATGGGCCTCTGGCTTTCGAAAGGCTTTCGACTTCTTACCATTATGAAGTTGCTGGCTTCTGGCTTTCGCAGGTTGCTGACTTATTAACCTTATCCTGCTGTTGGCTTTTTTCCCCCTTTTTGCTTTGAACTGAATGTAGTCCTTAAGTATTTTGCATGGGAGGCCAAAGACTACCTTAGTTTACTGCCATAAAATCTGAGTCTTTCCTCTTACGTTGATTCATAGCAGGAACGTGTGTTCTCCTAGCTTGTTTTGATCTCTTTCGTATGCAATAGAGTAGAAGATTTGATGGTTACACGTCTTGATGCATAGTCAATTTTATTTCTGACTCCTTTGGTGGGAAATCAAGCCTATGGTAGGAGAGAAAGTAGTAGTTGCAACTCTTCTGGTGTTTGGGTGGTTCTCCTCATGGCCCTGGTTGGTTCTAGACTTTCAGCGTGGTCTGGTACGTCCATAGAATTCCTAGCAACTCTTCCTCTGACTCCTCTGGCTTATGGAGCTCGTTGAAGTCGTAAACCCGGGAGAAAGGTGTTGGCTCCTGCTCAAGGACGTTACATCCTTTTCATGTGGCGTGGAGTTATGCCCCTGGACGCAATGGGGAACGTCTAGGACCGTTTTGTTCTTTCTTAGAGTCTTACTCTTGGTCTCCAGTTGCGTGAGCTTTGGATCTGGTGAGAGCGTGTCGATTCTTTGCTCCAAGTGACCAGGGGTGCGAATTTTTGCAAGAAGACGTGTAATGCCACTTCCTCCTATCACATCGTGACGTAGTTAAAACTGCCCCTCCTTCTAGCGCCAAACTGTCAGGGTGATTTTTGGTACAAGTGATCCTTTCTCAGCTCTACGGAATGATAGGAAGAAGGAAATAGCTTGTCGTACTGCTTCCCCTGGCTTTGGATGGTGACAAACCCGGAGGTCTTGGCCTTAGTCTATCTCCATATGAGTATGGGCTAGTATGCACCGTTATTTGTCTTGATTGGGCATGAGAGATGGATCGTATGCTTAAGGGGGCTTTCTACTCATGATGACTACATGGTCTTCTGGCCCCAGATGACGGTTCTTGCCACCAAGGACGTCGTCTGGGTATTGGATCATGTCACCATGGAAGGTGTTTGGATTTATAGCTGCATCCTTTAGTGGGGATTGCCTACGTACCCTTAAGTGAGGGATCAAGCCATTCGTAGTTCAGGTTATAGGTGGCGCATGGCCTAGGTGGGTGCATAGCCTTGTGGGCACGAGGCCTTGTGGGCACGTGGCCTTGTAGTTGATAGGAGTCATCTGATCTAAGGGGTGCATGGCTTGGATCAGATGATAGACTTGTCGATATGCAGGAAGTCGTGGTGTCACCTTGCTTGTCGGCAGGGGGTCGTGGCATGAGCCACTATGTAGGCTTGTAGACGTGCTACAACATGTAGAGACCTTGATATCTTTGGTATTGATCATGTAGATCTGTCTATTAATGCCATGTTGATGAAGGTGGTCTTCTGAGTTCGTCTCTCTGCTTCTTATTGCCTTTGGCTGTTATATGCTTTATGCATATGGTCAAATTGGTGTTAGGTTGGAGGGATCTTACTGTCTTAGTAGGTGATTACCCTCTTTCTTCCTAGCTTGGTGCCCACGACCATTGTAGGCTTACGTCCTCCTACTCCCATGTTGTTTGTACGACACTTGAAGATATGTTTTCAAGGATGTTGCATGGGGGACGTCCTCCTACTCCCATGTTGTAGGGTTTACAGTGACTTGTTATCGTTGAGGATCCATCCATAAAGAGGGCTCTCCATCATCAAGTCGAATCCCTTTGATTTTGATCATTTATGGCTGATTAGGATCCCTTTGTGTAGAATGAATTCCATATGGAATAACTCCAATAAGATCTGCCTCTTAGGGTTAAGAAACCCCTCATTATTGTAGGAAAGTCGTGCCCCCCTTTTAGGATTAGGAAATATTCATGTTTATCCTAAGATAATGGAATATTTCATTTTCTCTTTAGGATTTACTTTTCCCTTTAGGATATACATATAAATCTTTCTTTTTCTCTTAGATTTAGGAAGATTATACCTTATCATGATAACTATGAATATTTGTACTTATCTGGATGTTTTCCTTTTTATCCGGAGGCAGGAGGACTCGTCTGGCCCAGAAGCCGGAAGTCAGAAGCCAGAGGTCGACGTCCTGGTCTAACCCGGTAGCTTTTGCTCATGGACAAATTCTCCCCAACAATAGCTATGCAACATGTGTGGATAAGAGAGGTTTAGATATATGATTTTTGAAGGGGATAATAAAGAGTTAGTTGAAGTCTTGCAAGATCGATCACTGCCTTTTGATGTTGCTAATTGGGTTAAAGAAGTTGAAGGGTGGAGGTCAAAGTTTCAGAGGGTTCGATTTGTATGGACAAAGCGTGAAGGTAATATTGTCGTTGATAAACTTGTTAAAGACCAACAAATAAAGCAAGAAGTAGCTACAATTTATAATATGTCCCTTGATGTATGTCAAATATCATCCAAAGAGACTATCTTGTAAACGTTTAATTATAATGTTTAAGGATGTTAAAAAAAGTAGAAGAACATATCGGATTGCAAATAAGCTAACCAACATAGTCTTTTGTAAGCTTTCAAATAAACAAAGATTACACTAAACTTAGTTTTCACCCAATAATATTTTAAACTTTCGATTTTAAAGCAATATATCTTAAATAGCTGTGTTTCTTCCCATTGCAACACTTCTTACTTTACTATTGTGAAAGCGTCACCTTAGAGGTTTTCTGGAGGAACCCACGTAAGAGACTCTCAACATTTTTCATAATGCTTACAAATGTTCTCGACCAGCTGTAATAATGTACAAACAATCTTCATGCAATTTTCTTATAAATTAGGAGGAGAAGCAAATAGGCAGTACAAATAGTTTTTGGCTTCTACATGAGCTTTTTCCACCCCACAAAAAGTGCATTGACAGGAGCCTGGGATAAACATAATATTGGAACAAGGAGGTTAGAGTTGTATGATACAAGAGTGCATTGGGTGACACAAGGATCTTGACAGAAAGATTAACAATGAAGTATCAAGTTTTGAGAACGAGATATATTATATGGAAATAAGAAGTACAAAGATATATCCGTGGAACTGAAGATATGAAGGAAGATTTAAAAGTTTTGAAAAGATTTGATAATATCTAGGATCCGATAAAGATATATAAAAAAGAAAGGTTATTTTTCCTAAAAAAGAAGATAGAGGAAAAACGTCATAGTGAGAGGCTGAGAGGAGATCAGAGTTGATCTAGATTTTTCTAGAATTTGAATAGTGTCGAACTAAGAGGTATCTTAGTGTCGAGTAGTTTCATTAAGGCATAACTTGTGTAAGATTATCTAAGTAATTCTAATAAATATTTTGAGGACGTAGACACGTTGCCAAACCTCGTAGAATTTGTGTGTGTTCATATTCTCGTTTCTACAATTGGTATCAGAGCGGGTTCTCGATAGAGATTCAATCTTGTTTCAGGTAGATCTTTGATTCTAGCGAGAATACGAGCACACATAAGGAGCATTGATGAAGACGCATGGAAAACGGTTGAATTGGGTTAGACAAAACCTACTATAGAAACAAGAGATGGTTAAAAAATTATAAAACCAAAAGATAAGTGGTGTAAGTCTGATAAACAAAAGTCTATGTTTAATGCAAAAGCTCTGGATGCATTGTTTAACTCCATAGAAGATAACTAATTCAATTTGATACAGAGTTGCACCTCAGCCAAAGAAGCATGGGATATATTGGAGAATTCCTTTGAAGGAACTTCTAATGTCAAGAGGACAAGGCTGGACTTATTAGCGTCAAATTTAGAAAACATTCAAATGAGTGATGATGAGAAGATACCAAAGTTTAGTGCGAAGTTAAGGTCTACTGCAAATGAGGCACAAGCGTTAGGGAAGAAATATAAAGATGCGAAATTGGTGAAGAAACTAATGCGATGCTTGCCTACCAAGTTCTCAGCACAAAAAGTAGTGATAAAGATGACGATGAATACTGATGTATTGAAGTTTGATGAAGCAGTAGGGATACTCCATGCTGAGGAGATGGAGATGGAATCTAAGATGTTAAGAGGCATAGAAGATCTGACACTTACAACTGATGAGAACAAGCACAAAATCCAGAAACTTGAAGATGTTCATTCCTTGATGATTCAAAGACATCAAGAGGATATGAATGTCATGTTCAAAGCATTCATGGAAAAATTATCAAAAAGAGAAAAATGTCAGAAAAACTAAGGAGTTAAATGCTACAAATGTCATGGTATTGGACATGTCAAATCAGTTTGTCCATCATTCAAGAGAAAGAGAATCAATTGTAATAGGTGCCACAACTTTGGTCACACAAAAGCAGATTCCGTTAACACGCCAAACATAAAGAAGAAGTTGATTCAAAGCTGGAGCATTACGAAATTAGAAAGTCATAAAGATGATCTTAATTTGCTAGCCTTATTTGGAGTTATAGATTTTGAGAAGCGAAGCAAAATACATAAATCTAAGAACGGCTGTGTGACACAAGAAGAACATGTTGCACCAAACAATGATTATGAAAGTGACAACAAGTCTGATATTCAAGTTGAGTACAAGAAGCTTTATGAGAGTTGGGTTAAATTAAGTTATGATAACTTTCAATTGATTAGAGATAAGAGGATACTTGGAGCCAAAGTGAACATAATGGAGTTAGAGCAACATCAAGGGAATTTCACAAGTAAGATCTCATCTTCTGAGAGACAAGAATTAGAAAAGGAAAAGATGGAGTTGCAGGAAGTTCTCGTGTTAGAACAAGAGAAAAAAAGAGCTTGGATGTGAGCTACATGACACTAGGAGAAGGATTCTCATGTTAAAGAAAGGAAGCTTAGGAAGGAACAAAGACATTCGAAACTCAAGGAAAATGAATCAAAGAGCACGTTGCAGCCTAATTGTCCTATGATCCGATCAAGTAAAACATCAAATTCTTGTGCTTGTTGGGGATGTGGAAAGTTTGGTTATAAGAGAAGACATTGTCTTGTGTTCAATAATCGAGTGTGCAAAGTTGGAAGAGAGGATTGTGCTTCAAGGAACCTAGAAGATGTGGCAAATTCTGAATAACAAAGGGTGATTATATGCCAAGATTTCAGATCGTTATCAGTGTACTCCTCTTATGAGACTCGTGACACAAGATGAAGTTGTGTCACAGAGGCAGATAACCATATAGTGTTTTTATCTGAGTGTGCACTCAAGCAGAGGGAGATTACTATTCAAGGATGCAGGGGGAGCATCTTGATGAGCTTGAGGTGACACACACTCAAATAAAAAGGGGAAGATTGTTGGAATATGGAGGTTAGAGCTATATGACACAAGAGTGCGTTGGGTGATTCAAAGATCTTGGTAGAAAGATTAACAATTACGTGTCAAGTTTGGAGAACGAGATATATTATATGGAAATAAGAAGATACAAAGATATATTCGTGGAACTGAAGATATGAAGGAAGATTTGAAAGTTTTAAAAAGATTAGATAACATCTAGGATCCGATAAAGATATAAAAAAAGAAAGGTTGATTTTTTCCTAAAAAAGAAGATAGAGGAAAAACGTCATAGTGAGAGTCTGAGAGGAGATCAGAGTTGATCCACGTTTTTCTACAATTTGAATGGTGTCGAACTAAGGGGTGTCTTAGTGTCGAGTAATTTCATTTAGGCAAAGCTTTTGTAAGATTGTCTAAGTAATTCTAATAAAGGTTTTGAGGACGTAGGCACGTTGTCGAACCTCGTAGAACTTGTGTGTGTTCATATTCTCGTTTCTACACATAACATGTAAGCCAATTCCCATTATGGTCACTAATATACAAAAGATCATAGCTAATATGAATTCCAAATATAAGTAGTTAAAAAAGTTACATATTTCACGTGGTAAAAGTTTTAGTGGAACTAAAAAATCCTAATGTTTTTCTCTCTAAAGTTATGACGACGGTGGGGTAAGGGTTCTTGGCCATGGAGGCATGAGGTGGTCACGGCGGTGGGTCAAAGTTCAAGGAAGCGGTTCAAGGGGGATCTCCCTGGCTTGGGCTCAGTTTTGAAACCGGAGGAGCTTAATGCCGCCGAGGCTTCTGAGGTTGTGTCTTTCGAGACAGGTATTGACTTGCAAATTCCTTCCTCTTCTGACGGTTTGGATGAAATTGATATGGGCTTTAAAGATATCTCTTTGGGTCAACCTAGTAAATCACTTGTTAAACTGGCTAAGAGTTCAGCTAAGATGAGAGGAGTTAACATAAGGAAAATGAATTTGATACGTATTACATCTCATAGGAAATCACTAGGTAGTCTTGGTAGGAATTTGATAGGAAGAAAGAATAACAAGTTGTCTTATGCTCAAGTTCCAGGTGCAAAACGGGGCGATGGTACGATACGAACACGGACGAAATGGATGGTGGATCCCCTGAAACCACCGACGAAAGCATGTAGATTTTAAGTTGGAACTGTCAAGGACTAGGGAGTGACATGACAAAGGAGTATCCTGAAGAAAATTGGAAGAAATTTAAACCGGATTTGATGTTTCTGTCAGAAACAAACAATATTTGTCTTTTTTTATCTAAGTTTAAATTGATGTTTGGTTATGATAATTTGTTTACCGTTGAGCCACAAGGTACTAGTGGTGGTTTGAATTTATTTTAATAATGAAATAAAACTAAATGTTCTTTAAGAGATTAATAACAAAATCGACGTTTCTGTGACTTTTAGTGGAATTGAATTTTTTATTTCATTTGGTTATGGAGATCCAGTGGTTAAAAATTGAGAAATGGTCTGAGATACTTTGATATATATCGGGACAAACAGAACGGCCTCTTGGCTGATGATTGGTGATTTTAACGAACTAACGATAAACCATGAGAAACAAGGTGGTAGCATGAGATTCGCTGCCTCATTTTTACCTTTCAATCTAATGCTTAGCCATTCTGGAATGATGGAATTTCCATGCTCTGAGAATATCTTATAAGATGTATGTTAGATAGGGCAGTTAGGAATGAAGAATTACATGTCGTGTATCCACATTCGAAGGTTGACTACTTGGCGATGATTGGTTATGATCATAAACCAATTATTCACTCATATGAAACACGAGCTAAGGCATCCATAAAGCAATTCCTCTTCGACAAGAAATGGATAGGTAGAGATGGGTTGCAAGTCGCGATAGAACAAGGCTGGCATAGGCCAACGATCTCTACCCATTGTTTGTAGATAAAATTGGAAAATATAGGAATGCAATATCAAGATGGAGAAAATGAAACGTGTTACCAGGACAACTCTAGAGGAGGCACAAGAAGATGATTCAATCTCTCAAGATGAGATTAATGGGATAAAACAAAAATTGAAAGAGGCATATATAGATGAGGAGGTATATTGGAGGAAAAAAAAGTAGGAACTTATGGCTCAGGAAGGAGATAAAAACACAAAATTTTTTCATGCCTCGACAAAACAGAGAAGGGCAAGAAGTAGGATTTCAGAATTGTTCAACAATTAAGATTAATGGGTTGAATCAACGGTGGGGATAGAGGAGATACATATGCATTATTTTGGTGATTTTTTTAAACCTTCCAACTCAGGAGAATTTGGGGAAGTTCTAGGGCATGTTAATACAGTCGTTACAGAGCATATGAATTCACTACTTACTCAGAGGGTAACAGAGAATGAGGTTAAAGTTGCTCTGTTTGCGATGCATCTAGAGAAAGCTCCAGAGCTAGATGGTATGACGATCCTATTTTACCAAAGATATTGGGGTACTTTGTAGGATGATGCGACAAATTTAATAGAGGATTTTTTCCGCACTAGGGAATTTGATAAAAGGTTGAATGAAACAAATATATGCTTAATACCAAATACAGAAAAACAGAAAAAGATGGCGGAGTTTAGGCCATTAAGTATTTGTAATGTGGGATACAAGATAACCCCTCAGGTTTTATGTTTACGATTAAAAAAGGTCCTCCCGGAGCTGGTGTCTGAAACACAATCTGCCTTTGTCTCAAGATGACTGATATCAGACAATAGACATGATTGTATGGCAATCAAGACGGATATGAGAAAGGCGTATGATCATATTAAATGGTCCTTTTTAGAGGCATTATTGGCTAAATTAGGTTTTAACGCACAATGGATTTCGTGGGTCGTGTGGTGTGTTAGGCCATTGTCGTACATGGTGCTTCTTAATGGAGACCAATCTGGGTTAATAGTGCCAGGAAGGGGGTTAAGGCAGGAGATCCATTATCTCCTTATTTATTTATACTTTGCACAAAAGTTTTGATTGCGAATTTAAGACAACATGAATTAAACAAGCCTATTACATGTCTTCAGATAGCCAGAGATAACCCAACTATAACTCACCTATTGTGTGCAGATGATAGCTTATTTTTCTGTAAGGCTGAGAAGGACCAATCTAAGGTGATTTTGGATGCTCTAAGGAAATATGGCATTGTCTCAGGTCAGGTAATTAATTTTGACAAGTCTTCAGTCATGTTCAGAAAAACATCCTTGATCATACGAAGGCTCTTTGAAAAATGTTATAGGTATTAACAAGGAAGGGGGTATGGATGATTATCTAGGGTTTCCAGAGAGCCTGGGAGGGTCTAAGATTAAAATTTTTAATTATATTACTGAACCACTTCATAATAAGATTAATGGATAGACGTCAAAGTTTTTATCAAAGGGTGGTAAGGATATTCTGATCAAGTCGATGGTTATGACACCCCCAACTTACGTTATGTCATGTTTCAAGCTCCCCAAGAAGTTAATATCAAAACTTACCGGTGCCATTTCGAAATTTTGATGGAGTTCTGATTGTCGCCGTCGTCGTCTCCATTGGATCGCATGAGAAAATTTATGTTCCCCGAAAGATGATGGGGGACTAGGTTTTAAGTCTCTAGAGTTATTTAATTCGGCTATGTTGTCTAAGCAACTTTGGAGGATTTACCAAAATCCTGACTCCCTGGTGGAAAGGGTTTTCAGAAGAATGTATTTTAGGAAGACTCATCCACTTTATGCGAAAAACCACATTCTCCATCCTTTGGGTGGAGGAGTATTGTTTCGACCCAAAATTTATTACGGAGCTGCATTTAGATTGGGTTAGGATCGGGGAAGTAAATTTTAGTATGGAATTATCCATGGATACTAGATATACAAGAAAACAGACGTTTTACGACGATGGTAATCATCGCTAATTCGTCGGTAAACGCCTTTAACGACGAATTAACGACGAAATCAAAATCGTCGTTAACGGATC
>OVAN01008203.1:0-18522 GCA_900406275.1 Anastatica hierochuntica | reverse complement strand
ATTGCATGATTGAGCATCATTGATTAGCACTTGATCTTCTTATTTCAATTAGCTAGCCTATGATCCACATAAATTTATCATCATTTGCAAAATTCATCTTTTGTTTTGTTTATTTATTTGTTTGGTTCTTGTTTCTTTAGTTTCATATTGCTTAAATAGTTATTAGTTCAGTCTCAATCCATTTGATTAGGTTTAGTTAAACCATAGAATCTACATAGCTTAGTGCGTTAGTGTTTGCTCCTTGTGGATCGATCTCGATGTTATATTACAAGAGACCATCGTGCTCTTGCGATTAGTCCGAGTTTAATCTCGGTAGAGAACTAAGAAATTCTCTCATCAAGATTTGGCGCCATTGCCGGGGAACAATATTTTTAGCCATTGAGTTTTAGAGTTCTTATTGAGACTAAACATTTTTTCTTTATTTGTTACTAATTTGTTTCAAGTTCTCTTTTATTTTGAAGGTTCATAAACAAAAGAAGAGGATGGAGATGGCTTTAAGCACCACGATCTTTGGACATTTTCAACTCTAGTCGGCTAAGCTAAGTAGCTTGATTCAAGCTAGTCAAGTGACCATGATCCAAAGCCATTGCCAAAGGCCATACTCAAACCATGAGCCTTACAACTTCTGAAACCAAGATGGCTTTCTCTTTTCCAAGCCACAACAACAAGGCTATGAAGTTACTCACCAATTCCAAGGTCAAAGAGATTTTCCACATATTGAGTACTTCAACAATCAAGGATCAAGCTCTCAAAACCAAGGAGGTCCATCTAGTCCACCATCTTTAAAGGATGAGAACACGCTTTTGATTAAAAAATTCATAGAAGGACAAAATCGATTGGGTGTTGAGCTAAACAAAAACATGGAAGAGATAAACAACAAGGTGGAAGTTTTTTTAGGTGATATAAATGTGAAGATTGAAGGTCTTAGATCCCATGCCATTGATCTTGAAAAGAAGATAGCACAAAAGATGTCCTCCTCTAAGAGATGACTAGAAATAGAACCATGCCTCGCCTTCATCGGCGAAAGTGGAGATGAAGACATTGAAGCAACCTCCACAAGTGTTCTTGAACGGAAGGCATCAAGAAAAATCATTGAACGGAAAGCTTCAAGAAAGGATTTCTAGTCAATGCTATGTTTTTTAGAAGTTGGATGCCGTGTTGGTTGATGCTGCACCAATCTCTGTTTCGAACAACTCGTAAAGCGATATCAGCGAAAATCATCACAGAAAATCATCCAAATCTAGAATCTACTCCAAAATTAGACACTGCTAAGAGCTGATTTGACACTTGGATTTTAAATACATAACGAAATCGAGCATCAAAGTGACGATGTGGATCAACTGAGAAATGAATTGGATTCGATTATATAGGTGAAACTTAGAACATGGATCGAACAAGGACAAATGCAAAAGAGAGGGAAGAGAGAATCGAACCTCGTCTTTCAACATGTGAACCAAGGTGGTTTTACCAGCATTGTCGAGACCTAGAAACAAGATCTTGGCTTCTTTTCGCCAAAGACCTAGCGACGCGAACACACCGTAGAACCAATCTACCAAAAATCGCAGCATCCAACTTTTGACGAACCTGCTAATTCCAAGGCTCGTGCTGTTGGTTGGGAAGAGAAGAGACTATAGAGAGCAGGAGAAAAAGATGAGGAGGCGGAAGCGGAGACGACGAACACATCAGAGGCAGAGACGACGAACACATCAGAGGCGGAGACGGTGAAGGCGTGGATATCATAGGAGGAGACGACATAAACGGCGCAGATGGAGGCAGTAGAAACGGCGCAGACGGAGGCGGTAGAGGCGGCACAGACGGAGGTAGGAGAGACGGTGCAGCTGCAGACGAATACGACGAATGCAGCAGAGACATCGCAAAGACAACGCAAATACGATGAAGGTGGAGAGGGAAGAAAAAAATCGTGTTTTGATTTTTTTTTTTTCTTTGTTAGATTTTTAGATCTTTGGAGTAGATCTAATTTTAGTGGATTTAGATCCAATGTTAATGAGTTTGGGTAGGTAGTCCGAATTTTTATGGTTGGATAATGTAATATATTGATTTCGTTAAGGGTGAGAAGGTAATCCGCTTCGTTTTCAATTAAAAATAAAACAAAACAAAATTATTTTTTAAGAGAAAGTCAAATTAGCAAAAAAATGTTGGTTGGAGGGTTATGCTAGCACTTGTTCCCATCAAAAGACTTATTGGGAGTACCTGATAAGGAAATTAAACTAATTGATATAAATAAGGTATAAATTATGTAAACTTATGTTTAGGAAAATATGAATATACTAGATACGGATTGAACGACTATCTATATTATATGTTTATGTCCAAGTAGCTGGATTTTCAGATTTTAATTAATCAAAAGGAAAAAAGAAAATGATTAATTATCTAACACATGGTCAGAAAGGCAACAGTGTCATATTGTAGAAAATGTTTAAGTCTTTTTGTTTGGTACATAGAAACTAAATAATGGCTTTTTGGGTTATTTTACCTAATTTCCCTATACTTTCACCTGTTTAGCTTTTTATTTAGAATTTATAAGCTTATAAAAATGTTAAATAAAAATTGTGCTTACACAAAAATTTCTTATGTATTAGTCATAATTTTACTTTTTAAATACAAAATTATATTTTCGCTAAGTTTTATAACATAAGGCAATAATATTTGTGATAGTAATACTATTTCTGCAATAGTAATACTATTTTTCCGATTTAGTTAATTTGATATAATATCAAAGAAATGAAATTAAAAGTAAATATCTAGCCAGTAACTAAACATGAAAACTCAACAAATAGTACAATTTCTAAATCATATACTAAACTCACAATTCAAATAAGTGATTAACATAAAACATAAAAAAAAATATAATTTATGTAGTATAAACAGTACATCGAGATACTGTTTTCTTATCGAAATATTATTTTGACGGATTTATAAATCTTCAAAAAATAAGAGACAAAGAAAATTGAAACATAGTTAAAATAAATACACATGTTTTATAAAATTAAATAAAAATTCAATTTATAGTGGGTTTAATAAATCATAATGTGATGAATGAATTATAGTTGGAGAAATAAATAATAATGGGATAATTAGTGAACTAGGGTAATTATATAATTTTCCATTTTGTAAGTTGTTGCATCCTACTATATATTAAAATAGAAGTGACATAAGTTACTTTTGCTTATGTGTCAATCATAGATCAGTTTTAGAATTAAACGTTATAATTTAATTGATTGATGAGTTTCTAATTTTGGAGAACTTTTACTTATTTAAGTCGAGCTTAAAATCGTTAACATGAACCAACTTATATCAATTTCCAAACAAGGTCTTACCATAAAAATATAAGTGAATTAAATTTTCAAATCAATTGCATTATCGAATTTAAAATTTTAATGTTTGCTTATCTTACGAAAAATAAAATTCTAATGTTGTAAATATTTCGTAACTATTATATAATTTGATATATCTATATATATATATATATATATATATATGTTATTGGTCATTGTTTAAATTAGTTACAACGATGAAAATATTATTTCCTACTGTAAATTAAAAGACGTGAGAATACCTTTTTTAGTTAAATTATCAAACATATATTTTACAATTTGTATTATTTGATTTTATTATATTGTCATATGATTTTTATATATTCATTTTTTGAAACGATGAATTGAAATAAATTATTCTTTTTTACTATTCATAATTATTTTCGAATTATTTATTTTAAACAGAGTTTGTATATTCTTAATACAATATAACGTAAAATTGTATTTCATATATTTTTTAAAGATTTTCCATTATAAAAAATTAATCATATACAATATCATCTTACATGATTTAATGTAGGATTCAAGATTAAGATTATTTTTAAATTTCTATATTTTATGTAATATGAACTAGAATTATAGTAATATTGTTTAAGGTAAATATTTTTGTATAATATGATCATTTGCTATCATTTAGCATATAAGGAAAGTGAAAGATTCGACCATTTATTTAGCTTGTTAGTTAAAAATTGTATATTGCATAATACGGATATTTATATTAGCTTCTTAGTTAAGAATTGTAGATTTTGGAATATTGCACTACAAATAGAATGTGAGAAATACGACCATTTAATATTTGTAACTAATTATGTTAACATATTTTAAAACGAAAATTTATTTATACTATATATTAGAGATGAATGCATAAGATTTTTTTTTCATTTACAAAAGATTATTCAAGTGAATGATATTTTCGATATCTTCCTTCCGAACAACAATTTTTTGTTGATGTGAAGGTCTTAACATATGGCGTCCAATTTACGCCAATGAGACTACACTTGAGGCACTCTTAACCGATAAAATGGTGTGGTATTAAAAAAATATTTTTCGAATGATTCCCAATGTCCATGTTTTTAAAACGTTATTTCAATATTATTTGTATAGTTTAATATTTTTGGTCAAAAGTTTTGGTATTTTTGTACATAAACGAGGATAATTACGTAAATATGGATAATTTTTTACATAATTTTTTGTCATAAGAAAATATTCTTCTTATTTTATGGACATATATCAAGGATAATTGTTCGTGTAGTTTTATATTTTTTAAAAATATAGGATACATTGTAGTAAATATTTTTGTATAATACGATCATTTACTATCATTTTGCAAATAAGAAAAGTGAAAAATTTGACAATTTATATTAGCTTGTTAGTTAAGAATTGTATATTACATAATGCAGATATTTATATTAGCTTCTTAGTCAAGATTGTAGATTTTTGATATGTTGCACTACAAATGGAAAGTGGGAAATACAACCATTTAATATTTGTAACTAATTATGTTAACATTCTTTAAAACAAAATTTTATTTATACTATATATTAGAGATGGATGCATAAGATTTTTTTTTTCATTCACAAATGATGACTCAAGTGAATGATATTTTCTATATTTTCCTTCCAAACAACAATTTTTTGTTGATGTGAAGCTTTTAACGTATGACATTAAATTTACGCCAATGAGACTACACTTGAGGTGCTTTTAGCCGATGAAATGGTGTGGTTTTAAGAAAATATTTTTCAAATGATTCCCAATATCCATGTTTTTAAAATGTTATTTCAATAATTATTCGTATAGTTTCTTTTTTTGGTCAAAAATTTCTGTAATTTTGTACATAAACGAGGATAATTACATAAACATGGATAATTTTTTACATCATTTTTTGTCATAAGAAAATATTTTTCATATCTTATGGACATATATCAGGGATAATTGTTTGTATAGTTTTGTATTTTTTTTTAATAATGTAGGACATGTCGTAGTTAATTATTTGTAATAATAATTTTTTTTTATCAAAACCGACCATTATAATTTGTTAAATATATGTGTTTGAAAAATTTAATTCAACGCATACTAATTAGTTATTTGTTTTCAGGACCACAAAATACATGCTACCATCAATACAAAAATTTGAAATCAATTTGAAGAGAGTCCGTTACGGCTAGATTTTGGAAGCAAATCTCACATTTTGACCGTGTGATATATTAAATATTAAATTGTATGAATATTCTAATATACTTGTTCTATAAGTCATGTGTCATTTATTTTGTTACTATATAAATGTGGTTCGACTAAAATTTTTTATTTATCCAACTTTTTCTTTTAGAAAAAGCGATTTTATTTCAATAATTATTGTATAAAAACAAAGTAATATTTTTTATGTAACTGTTATGTTTAGCAGATCTACATGCTGATCATATAAACTCATATGTTTACTATCATTTTGCATATAACGAAAGTGAAAGATTCGACTAAAGTTATCATGTATCCATTTAAAATTTTGGTTTTATAGTTTTGTATACACAAGTTTTTGATAGATTAGAATTACACAATTTCTTGCACATAAATATTCAATTCATATTTTGCGTAATCTTATATTTAATTTGATAGACCACTTTAAAACAAAGTAAAAAAATCTCTAAGTTTTCTGAAATTATCTTTGTATTAAAAACATTGATAGTATATACACACTATCTTATTACATTAAGTACCGTGAGTCTTTAAATTTAGAGAAAAACTTTCAATTTTATTTTATTTTTGTTTTTATTATATGTTAAATCATTATTTATTAATAATCATAAACCAAAAACATGATTTTGCTTTTCAGATGTAGGACTATTAGATGAAAAATTATCAGATAATGTTTATTCAAATAAATTGAAAACATAAAACCTTGACTATATAATATTAAATTTAACATACTTGGATCCAATAATAATGATCAATTTTATTAATTTTTTCGACAAATCAAATAACTATATTTACGTAAATATGTTAGATGGTAGCTGATAGATTTTTGAAATAACCGTAATTTTTAAAAAATTTGTATCACAAATGTCACAAAACATATGAAGATATAGGAGCAGCCATATATACTGAGAATCAAAGCGAACTGATAAATGCTAATTATCTGAGCTGATCCTAATCTCCTATAACAGAAGAATCAGAACGGAATTGAGAATTGAACAGAGACCCAAAATATCTAAAAATAATTTACAAATCCATAAATATATGTTATATTTATAAAAAAACAAAAGTATCCGAAATACTTTATTACTTAAATTATATTTTCAAACTTAAACTACTTATTCACAATTTAATAATTTTTTTTTATTTTCAAGTAATTCAGGTAAATATCTAAGCTGGAATATAGTTCGATTCCATAATAATTTCTAAATCTAGGAACCAAATCGAACCATTGGATCTAAACTGAACCCAATTTTTAAAATACCTGAACGATTCCTAAACCTAACTATCCGAAAAGCTGAACCAAATACCCAAACATCCGCCCCTCAAGGCATCTTCAAAATTATAAGTAAGACATTTTAAACAATGATGTACGTAAATTCTACGATCATATATCGTCATTGTATCCTAATTTTTTTATGCCCGCATCGGACGCGGATCATCCACCTAGTAGAGAAATATATGGGGCGAAGTATTAATTTTTTTTTGTTAAAGGGTCTTCTTTAATTAATAGAATAGAGATTACAACAAATTATATAAAGGTTTTTTTTTAAAAAAAGAAGGGACACATCAAAGGACCTAAACCGGGACAAACCAGTTTCTAATCGGAAAAATTATTGGACGCTTTAGAGCACCCGCATTGAGAGTTCAATGCGGGGTTCACACACTAATCAAGAAAAAAAAACACACAAACCAATGAACCCAATCTCTCTCGGATGAACCCGATTCTTGAGGGGTTCGCCACGTGGCGACACCCCATTGGTCCGATTTTATTTTATTTTTTTATTTTTTTATTTTTAAAACGAAAAAAAATTAAAAAATCAATTTATTATTTTTTTTTGTGAACCCCCCATGGGTTCACCAATGTTGATGCTCTTACAAAACTGTTGGCCAATGCCACGTCGCCAGAGCAAAAAAGCTAACTGAGTGCTGCCATAGCGTGTTTTCATCCCCAATCAGACATCGACACCACCAGTGGACGAGAAAGTCTTCTTCTCCGTAACCTGTTGCGAAAGACGAGCCAATTTTCACTGCACTACTCCTGAACTCCAGCTTCCAAAACCTGCAAAAAATAAAAACTCCACCAGAAATTTTGAAGTGATCAACTCCGATGCTGGAAAGAGATGCAGCTCCATCAAACGCGTGACGCCGTTGTAGACCCCAAATCCCGCTGACCAATTCGAGAGAACCAAAATCTACGTCACGCGCCGTCCTTGAGAACCAGGGCACAGTTCTTTCCAAATCGCTGGTAGTAAAACTCTATCGCAAAGAGCATCTCCCACATGCGAGAAAAAGGTTTGTGAACAAACCACAAAAGCCACAACTACCGACTCTTATAGTTCCTGAAGTCACTGGATGTCGTGAGATTAGTCACCAAGCAAAAAAACAAACTTCAGATCCAAGAGACTTCGTGGCCATAAGCGACAATATTTATCTCTCGAAGTTGGATACTTGAACGCGCCAGATCAAGAGGTCTAAAGCAGACACTTGATGGCTCGAGAAAAACCTGCATGCGCCTCTGAGTGAAAAGAAGTCACCGGAGCACTTAATGGACGGGATCGTTGGATCTCCACCTTCAAGACGCTGAGCCCAAGAAAAGACAACAAGCGAAGCGACGCCCCTCTTCACCTTAACCAGGAAACATGTCATACCAGACAAAGTAGCATTAATATGAGGAGAAGGTGTTTTTTGAATTCTCACGCGCTGCCAGGTCGAAGAGTAATGGTGAACGATTGACAGGAAAAAAATCGTCAACCAAACCTTTGAAACCCTAAAATCCGAATATTCTTCTCAACCTTCTTCTCCACATGTCTCGCCAAGGCTCCAGAGAAACCCAAAAATCACCAGATCTTAAGTTCCCGCGCACAGATCTAGAGATTTTGTGTCGCTGGAGAGTCCAAAGACCATGAGCATATCGACAAGGAAAAAAGAGGCGAGAAGAAGGCAAAAGAAAAAGGAGAGAGTGGGAAGGAGCTACTTCCGACGTTGACTCATCACGAAACGCTTGAGAAAGAGGTTGGATTTCTTTTTGACGACTTCAAAAGAGAGAGAAGAGAGCCCTCCAATAAGCTAACATTCTTTTGTTAGATAAATCAGGGCGAAGTATTAGTAAGGGAATCAAAATGAAAAAACTAGATATATATAATTATAGGAACTTATGTTGGAAAAAAAGAAAATAACATTATGATATGTCCATATATACTCATATAATTTGATATATTATGACCCTGGCGTAGTTATTCGAATGGGAAAAAATACAAAAAAAAAAAAAAGAAAAACAAAATGAAAAGGAATTGTTTTTAACAATATGAACCTTACACATAATATATAGGATTGTTTGGTGTAAGACCAAACAACCAAATAGTGCTTTTTGGTCATTTGAGCCAATTTCCTTTGAAAATATTCAACATGAAATTTAGCACTCTTCTGTTTCCTTATGATTTCTAGTCTCTTGTTTAATGTTTGTGTCTCCGGGTTTGTTTAAACCGGATTATGGTTCCGAGAGTGTTACTTTAAGCTCTCCGGCTTTTGGCTCCGGAAAGGTCTACCTTTACCGGCTTTATGTATTTCAATGTATGATTTCCGTTTGGGTTGTTAATAAATTCCATCAGTTGTAAAAAAAAAAAAAGAAATTTAGCACTCTTCTGTTGACAAGTTTGAGTTTCTCCAAAATGCAACAGGTGTCAAGACGTGTCAGATTCCGAAAGTGTTGCATTATCCCAAGTCAGATTCCGAAAGTGTTGCATTATCCCAAGTGGTAGTACTTATGATGATGGAAGAGGAAGAGGAACAAACAGATGAATAATAATGACGAATACATTGGCTTTGTATCTTGTCTTAACTACTTTACTAGCGGCGGAGGTATGTTCTCCGAGCCCAGCCATGACCATCCACCGCACGACATGGTTCAAGGGAGACGTCATCGTCAAAGACGGCCACCGTGTTGTGGTGGTTGAGTACGATCGCGACGGGAGAACCAATACAAGAGTCTCCATCTCGCCGCTGTTGGCGTAAACTTGAAGCAAACCGGGTTTACTTGAGGATTAAGTAACCGACTAAACCGAACAATGGTTTAGACGAAAAGATAAAGAACAAATATATCTAGGATATGATTTTTAATAGTTATCTAGGAGAATAAGTTTGATATGTTTTCCTTTTAGTTTTTGGATTTTGGTGTTAGCATATAAATATGATCGAGCATGATCATAGGTCTTTTGTACGAGCACTTTAAGTTTGAGTTATTTCCAAAAGCAATAAAAGTTTCTTTGTGTTTGATTCAATAATTGGTATCAGAGCTCTTGTTGAATCAAAACACCATTGATATCTTTGATCCGTGAAGAAAGAGAAAGAGATTCTTTACGATTCGAAGATCGTGTATTTACTCAATTGTGTTAAGCCGTTTCTCCACAAGCCTTAAAAGATTGGAAAGCTTGCTTGAGAAAAGAAGCTTAACACGAGGAAGACAATCTGAAACAAAGTTCCAAGCGGTGACTTTGTCCTCTGTTTTTGATAAGAAACAAAACAGAACCTCTATTTTCTCCCTGAGAAAACATTGGTGACATAACTACGACAACAACAACCAAGTAGAAGGAGAGCAGTACATCATCCATACAATGTCCAATGATCAACTCTACCAGCTTTACTGTATGGTCTATGAGAATTACGTTGCTGCTTCGAATTCATAAACTGTGGAAAACCATAGAACTTGGATCTTGTGATTTCGACAAAAACGACATGACCAAAGCACTTCTATTCCAATCTATATTGGAATCGCTGACTCTGCAAGTTGGGAATGCTAAAACCGCAAAGGAAGTGTGGAAAGCGATCAGCTCAAGACATGTAGGAGCGGAGAGAGTAAAGGAAGTGAGATTACAAACATTGATGGCTGATTTCCAGAGACTTAAGATGAAAGAGACAGATTCGATCGATGAATTCGTGGGAAAATTGTCTCAGCTATCATCTAAGTGTGTTGCCTTGGGCGAGAACATTGAAGAAACAACACTAGTAAAGAAGTTTCTCGGAAGTTTACCGAGAAAACGCTATATTCATATCATCACAACACTGGAACAAGTTCTTGACCTTAAAGAAACAAGCTTTGATGACATTGTGGGCAGGCTGAAGGTCTATGAGGAAAGGATCCGTGACGAGGATCAAGAGGAAGATCATGGCAAGCTGATGTATGCCGATATGGAGTCGCCATCGTATCAAGCAAACTTCAACTCCAGAAGAGGTAGAGGACAAGGTGGAAGATTCCTTGGAAGAGGAAGAGGCAGAGGATGCTATGGATATAACAATCAACATAATGAAAACTTTAAACCAAGAGCTAGATCAAAGATCATTTGTTACAGGTGTGACAAAACAGGACATTGCGCCTCTGTGTGCCCTGATAGACTTTTGAAGCTCCAAGAAGTACAAGAAAGCAAAGCTGGTGATACAGAAGAAGCTGATGAGTTAATGATGCACGAGGTGGTGTATCTAAACGAAGAGAATGTAAACCCTTCGAAGTTTGAGACCTCTACAAACAAAGACAATGTCTGGTATCTAGACAATGGGGCGAGTAACCATATGTCCGGAAAGCGTTCTTACTTTACAAAGATTGATGAAAGAATTACAGGAAAGGTTAGGTTCGGAGATGACTCATGTATTGACATCAAAGGGAAATGATCAATTCTTTTCTTAACCAATGATGGGAAAATGAAAGTATTCGCATATGTCTATTTCATTCTACACCTAAGAAGAAATATCATCAGCTTAGGACAAGTTACTAAGGCTGACTGTGACGTCAGAATGAGAGAAAACTATTAGACTCTACATGACAAAGATGGAAATATTTTGGTCAAGGCCAATAGATCAAGGAATAGATTACACAAAGTATCCATGGAAGTTGAAGAAAACAAGTGTTTACAGCTTGAAAGTCTTGACGATTCTGCAATCTGGCATGCTCGGTTGGGACATATTGGCATAGAAACCATGAGATCGATGGTAAACAAGGAGCTGGTACACAGTCTTCCAGCCATGAACATTGAGAAGAGGACGTGCCCCTCTTGCTTGTTTGGCAAGCAAACTCGGAAAAGTTTTCCTCCAGCCAATACGTATCGTGCTACACAAGTATTAGAGTTAATACACGGGGATCTCTGTGGTCCGATTTCTCCACCAAAGGCTGCGCAAAATAAATATGTTTTTGTGTTGATTGACGATCACTCTCGCTATATGTGGTATGTGTTACTAAAAGAAAAGAGTGAGGCTTTCGAAAAATTTAAGAAATTTGGGCAATGGTCGAACAAGAGAGTGGAATAACCATTCAGTCTGCGAACTGATAGGGGAGGCAAATTTCTTTCTTTAGAGTTTCAAGAATATTGTAACAAAGCTGGAATTAAAAGGCACTTAACCACTCCATACTCTCCAAAACAAAACGGTGTAGTCGAGAGGCGTAATAGGACTTTGATTGGAATGACTAGAAACATTCTAAAACACATAAACATACCAAACTATCTATAGGGAGAAGCTGTAAGACACGCAACTTATCTCATAAACAGGGTCGCTACACGAACTATAGAAGCACGAACTCCTTATGAGGCGTTCAAGAAAAGGAAGCCGAGTGTGGTGCACTTGCGAACAAGATGTTTAGGTTATGCCAAAAGTGATAGTGGACACTTAAAAAAGTTAGATGACAGGTCTCGTGTTCTAGTTCACTTGGGTACAAACTTTGGCTCTAATGTATATCGAATGTATGACCCTATTCACCAAAAAATCATTGTAAGCAGAGATATTCCATGAATCCAAAAGCTGGAATTGGGGTAATCTCGAAAGGAGTTCTGGAAACAAGTTTGTAACAATCACGATCCCACCTGGAGAGTTCGGTAGTGACGAGTATGTAGAAGAAGAAGTTCTAACGGAGGAAGATGGAGCTATCGTCGAGACCGGCAGAGGATTTGCAGAGCATGGTGGCGATAATGTCTTCTCTGGTCCTAAAGAAGATGAGCCCCTGAATGATGGAGAATATATTCATGACAAGAACCTTGATGATCCACAACAGCAACTCCCACCTCGGAGATCAACGAGATAGAGCTCAAAACCCAGGTACCTGTATGATTATGTTTTAATCGCAGAAACTCAAGAGCCAGAAAGATTGATGATGATTATAGATGATGAACCATGGGAATTCGAAAAGGCTAAAGTACTCAAGGTCTGGAGAGACGCTTGTGAGGAAGAAATAACATCAATAGTTAAAAACAAAACGTGGAATTTGATGGATTTGTCGATGGGGAGTAAGCCCAGAGGACTAAAGTGGGTATTCAAGATCAAGCGTATTCTAATGGAAGCATTAATAAGCACAAAACTAGACTTGTAGCTAAGGATTATGTGCAAAGACAAGGCATAGATTTTGATGAAGTTGTTGCTCCTGTTGCTCGTATAGAAATAGTTCAAGTAATCGTTGCTTTGGCTGCTACAAGTGGATGGGAAGTGCACCATCTTGATGTGAAGACCGCTTTTCTTCACGGAGAATTGAAAGAAGAAGTGTATGTTATGCAACCAGAAGGGTTCATAACTAAAGGAAGTGAAAACAAGGTTTATAAGTTGAATAAAGCTCTCTACGGTCTTAGACAGGCACCTAGAGCATGGAACAACAAGTTGAACTCAATTCTGAAGGAGTTGACCTTTGTCAAATGTTCGAAAGAACCTTCACTATATCGACGATAGGTAAAAGATCACCAACTTATAGTAGCTGTGTATGTTGATTATTTGTTGGTTACAGGGTCGAGCTTGAATCATATACTTGTGTTCAAGAGAGAGATGGCGAGTAAATTTGAGATGAGCGATCTTGGAAGGTTAACATATTACCTCCGCATTGAAGTAATCCAACATGACAGTGGTAGTGTCTTGCATCAAGGGAGATATGCGGCTAAAATCTTGAGTGAAGCCGGGTTAGGAGATTGCAATGTCGTGCATGTTCCTATGGATCCAGGTTTGGTGCTTTCCAAGGCGACACACGAACGTAGTGTTGATGAGAAGGAGTATAGAAGAAGAATTGGATACTTGGCCAGATCTTTGGTTTAGCGTTCGAGTCTTGAGCATATACATGCAGGATCCGAAGGAATGTCATGGAGTGGCGGTAAAACAAGAGTTGAGGTATCTGCAAGGGACATTGTTACACGGCCTTGTTTTTGAGCGTGGGAACAAGGTTGTCTTAGAGGGATATTGTGACAGTAGTTACAATATAGACCCAAATGATGGTAAGAGTACGACATGACACATCTTCTACTTGAATAGTTTTCCTATCACATGGTGTTCTCAGAAGCAAGAGACCGTGGCATTATCTTCCTGTGAAGCTGAATTTATGGCAGCTACAGAAGCTGCTAACTAGGCCATTTGGCTAAGGGAATTACTTGGCGAAATCTTTGGTAAAAGCTGCGAAAAAGTAGTCATTCATATTGACAATAAGTTTGCAATAACACTTACTAAGAATCCAATGTTCCATGGTCGCAATAAAAATACACATAGGAGATACCACTTTGTTCGTGAGTGTATTGAACAGGAGCTGGTGGAAATTGAGCACGTGTCTGGACAAGAGCAGAAGGCTGATATCCTGACAAAGGTGCTTGAAAGAACGAAGTTTAAAGAGATGAAAGATCTCATAGGAGTGTATGATTTAACGAAGAAGGTCTTCTAGCTTAAGAGGGAAAATGTTGGCGTAAGCTTGAAGCAAACCGGGTTTACTTGAGGATTAAGTAACCGACTAAACCGAGCTATGGTTTAAACGAAAAGAAAAAAACCAAATATGTTTAGGATGTGATTTTTAGTAGTTATCTAAGAGAATAAGTTTGATATGTTTTCCTTTTAGTTTTTGGATTTTGGTGTTAGCATATAAATATGATCGAGCATGATCATAGGTCTTTTGTACAAGCACTTTTGGTTTGAGTTATTTCCAAAAGCAATAAAAGTTTTTTTGTGTTTGATTCAATAGCCGCCATCGGCAAACCAAGGAGAAGTAGAAGCAGAAGAGGAGAAGGGAAAGGGAACTACTTTTCTTAGAAAAGTCAAGGAGAAAGCAAAAGAAACAGCTTCGTATCTACCACATGTTGGCCAAGGGATCTTGCAGCTTTCGGTGGAAACAAAGGAAGAAATTGAAGTGGCGCGTGATCACCACTCGACGGCTGGGGAAGTCATATGCGACACGTTTGGTAAATGCAGGCAGAAGATCGCGAGTGTGGTCGGTCAGGATAAAGACCGAACTGCCAATAAATTCGGTGATATAGGCGAGGGTGTTTCAGATGCTGTAGATACAGCCGCTCGTAATGCTCAAGATTTGAAGGAGACGATTGCACGCGTTTCACGTGACGTGGAAGATACACTACAAGAAATACAGTCTTTTACGACTACACGTAACGACTATACATTTAGTCGCAAAAATTTTACGACTATATACCGACTATTTTGCGACTAAAAAAAGTTACGACTGCCTAGGACGCAATATAGTCGCATTATACTGACGTCGTAATTTAGTCGTAAAGATTACGACTAAATTACGACTGATTTCGGTGGGTAGTAAAATATAGTCGTAATTCTGTCGTAAAAAACCAGTATAAGGCACGTGGTTTCCATTTTGAGGTAGGTGTAACTAAATTTTTATTAAAATGCATTTTAGTCGCTTTTTAGTTGCAAAATAGTCATAAAAGTTGCTTATATATTCAGAAACATTCTTTTCTCCCATTCGTAAAAATTGTTTGAAAAAAAAAACGAAAACACTTTTAAAAAAACAAAAATCAAATCATCAAGAAAATCATTCTTACAAAAAAATGTTAGAAACTTTTCAGGAGTGGATGTATCGCAGGATCGATGAAGCAACGAGACATTTCTCGGCAGAGTTCATAGCTGGGGTGGATCAATTCATGGAATTTTTAAATAACCAACCCCTAACGCAGAACAATGGCGGTAAGTTTTACTGCCCTTGTAGTCGTTGCGAGAACAATAAATTTTATACGGGGACAAAAATTTGGAAACATCTTTATACTAATGGATTTATGCCAGATTATTATATTTGGTATAACCATGGAGAGGAACTAGATATGAATTTAGGAACAAGTTATGCAGATACGACGTGGGTAGGTGATGTTGAAAGAGTGGGTAATGTAGTTGAAGATAGATATGTTGATATGGTGAATGATGCATTTCGTCAGAACGTGAGTTATGATTACAATCATGATGATGAGGTTGGTAGTTATCACAATGTAGAAGAGTCGGTACACAATCATTCTAAAAAGTTCTACGACTTGTTAGAAGGAGCGAACAAGTCATTATATGAAGGTTGTCGTGAAGGTCACTCACAGTTATCATTTGCTGCTGAGCTCATGCAACATAAGGCAGATCACAATATGAGTGAGAGGTTAGTAGATTTGATGTGCGGAATATTTACTAAATTCTTACCAGAAGGAAATGAGGCAACACGTTCAAATTACGATACAGAGAAATTAACGAGCAATTTAGGCCTCCCATGTCATGCAATTGATGTTTGCGTTAACAATTGTATGATCTTTTGAAAAGAAGACGAAGGGTTAGAAAAATGTCGATTTTATCATTCAGAAAGATGGATGCCAAACGAGCAAGTACGTAAGACCAAGATACCATTTAGTCGTATGTGGTATATGCCTATTACTCACAGATTAAAGAGAATGTATCAAAGCGAGAAAACTGCATCAGCAATGAGATGGCATGCCGAGCACCATCCGAACGAGGGAGAAATGAGTCATTCGTCTGATGCGGCAAAGTGGAAATATTTTCAAGAGCAGCATCTCCAGTTTTCCAAAGAACCCCGTAACGTTTATCTCGGATTGTGTACAGATGGGTTCAATCCATTTGGCTTCTCGATAAATCATTCGTTGTGGCCTGTGATCTTGACTCCGTATAATTTACCCACTGGTATGTGCATGAATACAGAGTACTTGTTTTTAACAATTATTAATTTTGGACCAAATCATCCAGGAGCTAGTCTGGATATCTTCCTCTGACCTCTTATTGACGAGCTAAAAGAATTGTGGTCCACTGGAGTCGATGCGTACGATGTGTCCTTGAATCAAAATTTTAATCTAAGAGCAGTGTTGTTGTGGACGATAAGTGACTTTCCAGCGTATGGAATGTTATGAGGATGATCCATTCATGGAAAATTATCTTTTCCAATTTGCATGGAAGATACAATGTCTTTTTATCTGAAGAACGGGAGAAAATCGTGTTGGTTCGATTGTCATCGAAGATTTCTTCCTCATAACCATCCTCTAAGGAAGAATAAAAAAGACTTTTTAAAGAAAAGAGACGCTAGGAAAGACTATCCACCAGAGCCTTTGACCAGTGAGCAAATTTATCGCCTCTTAAAACGTGTAAATCCACCGAAAACAAAGGATGTTGGTGGCAACGACCACGATAAGAGGAAGAAGGGCTTTGGGAAAGAGCATAACTGGTACAAAGAAAGCATATTCTGGGAATTTCCGTATTGGAAGGACCTCACTCTTCGATATAATCTCGATGTGATGCATACAAAGAAGAATTTTTTTTTCACAACATCATGAATACTCTTATGCGTGTGATGGGTAAATCGAAAGATTATGTCGCGTCAAGAATGGATATAGAAGAGTTATGTTCTCGGCCACACTTACATATTGATAGTGAGGGTATAGCTCATATTCCCGAATACTCATTGGTAGACGAAGCAAGAACAAGCTTATTAGAATGTGTGAAACATTCGGTGAAATTCCCAGATGGTTATGTTTCAAACTTAGCTAGTTGTGGTGGTATGAATAAGGCACATTTCTATGGGATGCAGAGTCATGACTGTCATGTTTTTATGGAGCGGCTACTTCCATTTATTCTTCCAGAACTACTACCCCCGAATGTCCACCTCGCAATATCAGGTACCAATTACTCATAGTTTTGTTAATATGGCATATGTAAATTTCAATATACTTTCCTATATTAACTATCTTTAGTTTCAATATATGTATTGTAGGGATCAGAGTATTTTTCTGTGACTTATGTTCAAGAACTTTGCAGAAAAATCGCGTCCAAATCTTGAAAGAAAACATATTTTTAATCATACGCAATTTGGAAAAAATCTTCCCGCCTTCATTTTTTGACGTGATGGAACACCTGCCTATTCATCTCCCCTACGAAACTGAATTAGGAGGCCCTGTGCAATATAGATGGATGTATCTATTTGAAAGGTTTTTCAAAAAACTGAAAGGGAAAGCAAAGAACCATAGATATGCATCAGGATCGATGGTTCAATCATATCTAAGGGAAGAGGCATCTTATTTCACAGAGCACCACTTTCCCTTGGATATACAAACGAATTCAAGGTAAACGCTATGCCTAACATCAGACATTCACTACCATTGATGTATACATGATAGACATTTTAAGTTTGTTTTCACTAATTACGCAGAGCAACAAGATTCGATGAAGGTGAATTCCCCGAATATCATTTCCCTGTACCCGATATATTTACACACGTGGGCCGTCCAAGTGGGGAAATGACAGAAATCTGGCTTTCTGAAAAAGACTGTAAAATCGCACATGCATATGTTTTGCGAAATTGTGATTATTTTCAAAGCCTTGAGAGGTATATTTTCGTATGTCTTACATTTGACAATTTTAATTTCATGTTGGTCTCATATATACATGTGTTGGATGTACACAGTTTCTTTGAAGATTACATTTTAAGAAATTATGGAGACCTCTCCGAAGAAGAGCTCGCGGTCAAAAGAGCTGAAGAATATGCACCATGAGTGAAAACATATGTATGTATAACTACTATTTTCCACTTTGTATGTATTTTAATTACATGTTATCATCATAACTTCTATATATATATATAGAAGTTATGATGATAACATGTAATTAAAATACATACAAAGTGGAAAAATAGTAGTTATACATACATATGTTATACATATATATGTTCTCATATATATATATATATATATATATATATATATATATATATATATAT
>OVAN01008202.1:0-18523 GCA_900406275.1 Anastatica hierochuntica | reverse complement strand
GTCACCGCAAAACACTTAGAAAAACTAGGGTTCTTATTTTGTTTTCGTTAGTGAGTTGTGTTATAACTAGGTTACGAGTCTACGTTGTAGTTTTAGGTAATCGTCGCTAACAGATCTTGCGGCCACGGCTTAACACCGGTTGTTCACGCTCCGATCACGAAATTCGAATAAGATCCCTTAACTTCTTTGTTAACTTTGTCTGTCGAATCGTTCTTCATTTACGTTTTTTGCATACTTTAGATTCGTTCTCGTATTTACTCTGTATTCGTTCACGTTAACATGTTTCATGAAACCTGTTAATTTTTCACCATTAAATCGCAATTTGGTTTCCAAATTTTTAGCAAGAGTCAGCCCCTCATGAGAATAAACTTGAAGCCATGATGCAACAGCTTTTAGGGGGACAGAAGGTTAGCAATGCGAAAGTAGATGACATGTACAATGAACTTAATAACAAGTTCGAATCTCTCTCCGCATGTGAAGAAGATGGACATCCAATTGGCTCAAACTACTAAGGTAGTTAAGAGATCTCCAAGAACTCTTCCTGGGAAAGCAGAAGTGAATCCCGGAGCACAGTGTAATGCTATCAAATCTGAGAATGACATAGAAGCTGGTGAGGATGATGATGCAAAAGTCGATGACATCTCACAAAAGAATCCCCCATCTTATGCGATTCCTGAGCGCAAATTTACTCCTAAAGTGCCATATCTCGTAGTGGCACAACATATGACGGAACCCATCAGTGAGAAGACTGTGGCCGGATTTCATAAAAGAGTGAAAAGGATCCCTCCTAACACCTCGTTTGAAGATGCTTGGGAGCACTACCATTTGAATCAGTTCTTCAAGAACACAATAGATACTATGGAGGACATCGAGGCATTGTTCATCAAGGCTAAAAATGCATCTTCACTGATGAAAATTTTGTCCAAGATAGATAACCCTGGGAAGTTTGAAGTACCATGTTCTATTTTAGGGGTCGAGTTCACGTATTCTCTATGTGACATTGGGTCTATGGTTAGTCTAATGTCCAAGGCCATTGCTGAGAGATTGCAACTTGTTATAGAGCCTCCTAAGCTGACCTTGGAGTTCACAGACTCTTCCACAAAGTCTCTACAAGGTAGAGTTAATAATTTAAATGTGAAAGTGGGTAATTGTCTTGTTCCTACTGATTTTCAGGTAGTGGAGATGAGAAATGGTTTTGATAGGCCGTTGATTCTGGGAAGAGCCTTTCTAGCCACAACAGGTGCAATGGTTGATTTACCTAAGAAGAGTATCTCGTTTTGCAAACATTGACGAGAATGTCTACTACAGAGATGTGCCCACAGAAAAAGGTAAACATCTTGCTTCATGTGTTAGTGTTATTGATGGATTTGTACTTGTAGCTGTTTTTCAGGAAAATTTAAGCGCAAAAAGCAAGATCAAGGAAGTCCTAGATGGAGACTTTTGCATCACAATACAGAATTTTGGTACAAAAGCTAAGGAAAAGCTGAAGTGCAAAAGGATCAATGGAGATTCTAATTTGACGTTGATACCTCATAACTGTTTTGGTGGTGTAATTGAGTATAAGGTGCAGAGTAAAGGAATGTCAAAGCCTTTTGCAAAAGTTCGAGCTAATCTCACCTCAGATTTGAATGAGAAAGGCCTAAAAGTTGTTAAGGGTCTCATGAGCAATGTTCTGAAGCTCAAGATATTTGATGGAGGGACTTGTTTTGGAGCAAGTTCCCATGTTCACTAGAACTAATATCCAACTCTAAAAGTCGGGCTAATGACTCTTAAAAAGTGCTTAAGTTTATTTTTCTTATTAGTTTTTCTTTTTTGTTTCACTAAAATACTAATTTTTGGATTTAGTTTTGTGTGCTTAAGGTTTGAGCAAAAAATAAAAATAAAAAAAGAGAGAGAAGTGATCAATCGATCACTTTGCCCAGATCGATGGATCCGTTGCGGCAAAATGTGATCGGTCATCTTATAGGGTGATCGATCGATCTCCCATCCCGCGCGAACCAGGTTTGACTTTTTTGGTTTTTTCGGTTTATTTTCACTTAAATTGAACCAAAAAAACATGTTTTAATTTTCTTTAACTCGATTTTAAAGATCAAAACAAAAAAATTTGACAAAAGTTTTATCCCCTTCAGCCCTTTTTCTTTGTTCTTTAAAGTTTCCTAAAATCTTCAATACTTAGCCGATTTTTGCGATTCAAATATCAAACTTGATAAGTTTTTCGAGCTCTTTCACCTAGTATTAATTGTTTTCTGAGTTAGCATGGTATTTTCTCTTTATCTCCTATTTTATGCACTAAAATTAAGTTTTAATTTGATTTTCTAGAGACTCAAACTGAACTTGATTTTGTCTTATGTTTCTTGATTATAATGGTTGATATGCATGCCTATGATGATTAGCAACAGACTTAGTTGAGATTTTGATGAGAGATTTGATGATTTAGGATTTGAGAATTTAGGAATTAGAGGTTTTTGAGAAATTCGGTTTCACCTTCCAACTGCATGATGATTGTTGTTCTTGATGGTTATATGATATTCTAGAATCTGTTGCGTACATTGTATGATATGTTTCTTAATATTTTTGATATGTGTGTGTTTCACTATTTATGAGGATGAATTCAGTGGAAATTGGGCATTAGAAATAGATAGGAGAATATTGGTTATTGGCCCACAAAATTATTTACACATTTAAATAACGGAAAAACAGCGATACATTTAGAAGGAAATACATTTTCATCTCCCGATGGATGGAGTCCTAGGAACTGGGCGTTTCCCAGTTCGCAACTTTGACAATGTGCTTATTTTTGTCGTGGATATCATTTTATAGATTTAGAAGATACAAAACAACCAGTTTACACAGACAACAAATGTTATAGAGTATCATTTTGGGGTTATCTCAGATATACTAGAGTATCCTTCTCTTATGGAGGACGAGGTGAACTTTGTGGCATTTGAATATGATGAAATTTTAAATATAATAACAGCCAATACTCTTATCGCATTTGCAAATGAAATAAAAAAAAAGTTTAACTAATTATTTTCATATGATGCATGAGAAAGTATATTTAAGGTAAAAGACCACTAGCTCAAGAAATGTGAATGACAGTAATTACAACAAGTTAAAAGAAGAAACATACACTTTGCTTTTGATTTCCTAACCCATGAATTGTCCTGAGTTTGATTATATTTTGGATTCATTCTTTTTTTTGATAAAATGTAAATATTCATAAAGATAATGATTGTTTGATTATCATAGTTCTTAAAGACCCAAAAAAATTAAAAAATCTTAAAGAAACATAAGATATTAGTATGGAAATGCTTAGCAATCATAATACTAACCTAAAGATCAAACTCAACGAAAAAGACAAACAAAATACGACGACATCAAGAGCATGAACCCTAATCTCCCGACGACGTTTCTGAGCACGAACGCTTGGCCCCCGACGATGCTTCGATCACGAACCCTAGTCAAAAGACCGACAACAGTCTATGGCACAAACCCATCAAAGATCTCTCTCTCTCTCTCTCTCTAGAACACGAAACACTAAACCGCAAGCGACTACGAAAAGTCGCTAGAGCACACACTAACGAATCCAATACGACCAACTAAAATCGGGATGAAAAGGCTGCACCCATACCAATTGCTGCGACAAGAAATCAAGGAAGGAGATAGGAGAAAACATTCCGAAGAATTGACGAAGTCGTCAAGACTCGACACTGGGATGGTTGAACTCCATCTCAAGATACCGCTAATCTTCTTCATAGCCCGTTGGCCACCACAAGCAAGGACGAAAACTGTCATGAGCATGCTCTGAGAACCAGAGCCAGGTCGCGAACCCCTTTGTTCTTGAAAGATGATGGCGGCTCCAAAACCTGAAAGAACAAATCAAACCTGTCGCACTAGATACGGAGATTAATCGGCAAGACTCTGAAGCAAGCAAATAGTATGGAACATGGATGAATTAAACCAGGAAGAGGATCCTCCTTTAACGTCGTGGATCCCAAAGCCATATACGACAGTGGTATCCGACGAGCATTTTGAGACACGAGCTGACAATGCCCTCCACTAGTCTAGGCCACTCATGAAACCTATTGACCCTTTCCACCAAAACACACGTCTTCGAAGATAAGCACCAAAGTCCCTTCCAAACTCTGTCCGAAATTAATAAACCATCAAGACACCAAGACAGCTTGGACCAACTGAGGCTTTGACCCACCCACTCCAACATCGAGCTCAGAGGCTCTATAACCTAATATCAGCGTCAAATTGAAACAGTGGAGGAGGAAAACTAAACCACTCACCACCAATTCTTCGGATATGAGACTTGAATAAAGATTAAAAGCTATCAACCCACTGACCCGAGACCCTAAAAATTGACCTTACCCTTAGCTAGCTTCATCACCTCACCGCCTCTCCAGAAAGCACCGTCGCCTCGCTGCATATCTTGCCGGAAGAGAAGCCAAGCGCTGTGCTTCCACAAAAGCAAGTATATCAGAGAAGAGTGGCTAGAAGAGGGGAAGAGAAACCGAAAAAAGGAGGAATAGAAGAAAAGTCGCACTGGCAGCGCGAGGCCACCAGCAACGAAGGAGAAAATTAGATATAGGTTTGGTCGATGTGCAGAGAGCGAAGAGAGAGAAAGAATAGACTACTGATATTTTTTTCCTTCTTTTCGATTCATTCTTGCAGTCATTGTCTAGTAGTACCGAAGGAAGTGCCAAATGGTTGGTCAACAAACTCAAAGGTTGTTCTTTCTCTTCTCTTTGGATGCTTTTCTTGGTCTTCTATTACTTCGCATGCCTATGGTTTTGAGAGAATGATTTTTATCATGCCTTTTATTCACTTTCAAGCTCGACACTTGTCAATTGTTCAAATATTCCATGTGGTATTTTTTTTATTGAAAGATAATGAATGTGAAAAGATTCCTAGGGAGTCATCTAGCTTAGGTAGTATTGTTCGTAAATGGGTTAATGACAGTTGAATCGTTCTTGTTCAGAATATGAAAAATGCAGAAGCCATTGGCTGAGTTCCTGAAAGAATTTGGTTTACCGGTTGGGATCTTTCCACAGGATGCCAGTAACTATGAGTTTAACGAAGATACTGGTAAGTTGATTGTATTCATTCCAGAGACCTGTGAGGTTGGGTACATGGATTTATCGGTCCTTCAATTTTTAACTACTGCATCGGACCTGTGAGGTTGGGTACGTGGATGCTTATGAAGTAGTACGGCCTGGTGTTGCTGTTGATAAATTCTATGTTAGTTTGTAATTGAGTTTTTAGTCATATGTCTATTTAGTTATTAAGTGTATTATTATATCAAAAGGTGTGTATAAGAGTCGTGACTTTAGATTGGATAGTTGTGTCTCAATTTCAAAAGTCACAAAGTTCAGATAAGTATTGTAAAACTTATATAAGTGTACGTGTGTTCTCCTAATAAAGTTAAGAAGTTTCTGTAATATTCTGTTTTTCTTTTATAAAACAGAGCACTTATTACAAAACGTAATTTGTATTCTTTCTTTGTGTCTTGTTCAAGAAGAAACAATTTCTTCTAACATGGTATCAGAGCCTTACTGATTCAAAGGGCCAAAAGAAACAATAATTCAAACAAAAGTTTAAGCAACAGAGGCGATGGAAACAACATCGCAACAAGTGATTCCCATATTCGATGGGAACAATTATGACTACTGGCGTATCAAGATGACGACGATCTTAAAGACCAGAAAATTATGGACGGTAGTGGAGAATGGAGTTTCAAATCAACCGGCACAAGCAGATCATACTCCGGAAGGGTTGCGATTAAGAAATCAATGGGAGGAAGAATCAACAAAGGATTTGATGGCGCTCCAAATTCTACAAACTGCAGTTTCGGATCAGATTTTCTCTCGCATAGCACCGGCGACTACTTCGAAGGAAGCATGGGATGCTTTAAAATCAGAATATGAAGGGAGTCCGCAAGTACGATTGATCAAATTACAATCGTTGAGAAGGGAGTACGAAAATTTGAAGATGAATGATGGTGAAGGCATAAAAGTTTTCACAGAAAAATTAATTGATTTGGGAAATCAATTAAGGGTGCATGGTGAAGAGAAAACGGACTATCAAATTGTCCAGAAAATTCTGATATCTCTCCCGGAAAGGTTCGATAGCATAGTGGTCGTGTTGGAGCAAACAAAGGATCTAACAACACTACCAGTCACAGAGTTAATTGGAACTCTAAAAGCACATGAAAAACGGGTTGCTTCCCGGAGTGAAAACGTAACCGAAGGGGCATTTCAAGTCAGAGCACGAGGAGGAAAATCTGGGTTTATGGCTGAGAATAACATAAGCAAGGGAAAGAAATGGTGTGGATTTTGTAAGAGAGAAAATCATACCGAATCTGATTGTTGGAAGAAACAGAAAAGAGAAGACTATCAAGGCAAAAAATGGTGTGGATTTTGCAAAATAAATAATCATTCAGAATCTGAATGTTGGAAGACACAAAAGAGCAAAGATCAAAGCAAAAACCTAAGGAATAAGAAGGAATGCTACAACTGTGGCAAATTTGGTCATTTCTCAAGAGATTGTCGTTCTAAAAAATATGAACGTGCGAATATGAGTCTTGAGGATGAAGATGATGAAGTTCACATGTTGTTTAGTGCAAGATAAGATACATCAACAACAATAAAAGAGGATATATGGTTGATCGACAGTGGTTGTACTAATCACATGGCAAGAGAAGCAAAGTATTTCACAAGACTTGATAAGAGTATCAACGTTCCAATCAAAGTTGGAAATGGAGAAGTTGTTATAACAACTGGAAAAGGAGATATCCCAGTCTCAACAAACAGAGGCAAAAGAGTCATAAGAGACGTGTTTTTGGTACCAGGATTGGAGAAGAATCTTCTTAGTGTTCCACAAATCATATCAAGCGGATATAGTGTCTTGTTTAAAGATAAACGATACATAATTTTGGATCCTGAAGGGAAGAAAATTATGGAGATACAGATGTGTCATAAGAGCTTTCCAATCACATGGAATTCAACACACGAACGTGCTATGATCAGCCATGAAGAGGAAGCAATGGAATTATGCCATAGGAGACTCGGTCATGTGAATAGTTCAAGACCATAATTAATGCAGAAGAAGGAGATCATAAATGGATTACCAAAGTTTCGAGTGAACAAAGAAGTTTGTGGAGCATGTCAAGTTGGAAAACAAACAAGGGTTGCGTTTTCGAAAGAATCTCAAACGAGAACAAAAGAAAAACTTGAGATTGTTCATACCGATGTTTGCGGACCGATGCAAACTGAATCTCTTGATGGAAATCGGTATTTTTTATTGTTCATAGATGATTATACTCATATGTGTTGGGTATATTTTTTGAAGAAAAAAGCTGAAGCGTTCTTGATGTTTAAGAAATTCAAAGCTTTGGTGGAAACTCAATCGGGTTGTAAGATCAAGAAGCTTCGATCAGATGGTGGTGGTGAATTTAATTCAAGTGAATTCAACAAATTTTGTCAAGATTGTGGAATCGAGAGACAAGTGACGGTGCCGTATTCGCCTCAACAAAACGGCGTAGCGGAACGTAAAAACCGATCTTTGGTAGAGATGGCACGAACCATGATTACGGATCAAAAACTTCCATATAAACTATGGGCCGAAGCAGTATATACATCAGCATACTTGCAAAATCGGTTACCCACGAAAGCTGTGAAAAATGACATCACACCAATCCAGATGTGGAGTGGCCATAAACCATCAGTTGGGCATTTGAAGATTTTTGGAAGTTTATGCTTTGTTCATGTACCTGATGAGAAGAGAAGAAAATTAGATGAGAAAGCAAAGCGTGGAATTTTTATTGGTTACAGTAACCAATCAAAAGGGTACAGAGTGTTTGTCTTAGAAGATGAAAAAGTAGTAATATCAAGGGACGTGTCATTTGATGAAGGAAAGAAGTGGGACTGGGAAAGACAACAAGAAGTCAAAAGAAAATTTGTCTTATCCCTGGAAAATAATTCTTCACAAACTGAGGATAGTCAAGGTTCTTCCATTCATTCTCAACTTGGCGATCAAAATCACAGTCAAGAGGAATCTTCTCAACAGCCAAAGAAATACAAGTCAATGGCAGAGATTATGCAAACTGCACCAATGGTGGATCTTGAAGAAGTGGCTCAAGCGCGCGAAGCATGCTTTCTCATTTCGGAGGAACCACAAACGTATGATGAAGTCTCAGAGATAAAAAAATGGAGAGAAGCCATGGAAGAGGAAATAAAGATGATAAAGAAGAATGGAACGTGGCTACTTGTAGACAAGCCAGTAAAGAAGAATATCATTGGCGTAAAATGGATTTATCGTATCAAGACGGATGCGAATGGAAATCCCACCAAATACAAGGCGATGTTAGTAGCGAGAGGGTTCTCCCAAGAATACAGTGTTGATTATCGTGAAACGTTTGCACCGGTATCAAGACATGATACAATACGAGCCATACTTTCTATTGCGGCACAAATCAAGTGGAGACTTTACCAAATGGATGTTAAGTCAGCGTTTCTTAATGGAGAACTCAAAGAGGAGATCTATGTTACACAACCACCTGGATTCACATTCGAAGGTGAAGAAGAAAACGTTCTACTGTTGCGTAAAGCTTTGTACCGCTTAAAGCAAGCCCCTCGGGCTTGGTATGGGAGAATTGATTCATATTTTCTCCAAAATGGATTTCAAAGGAGCATGAATGATGCAGCAATGTACGTGATGAAGAAAGATAAAGATCTGGTGGTGGTGAGTTTGTACGTAGATGACTTAATAATCACCGGAAACAACTCTCATCTCATTGAAAAGTTCAAAGAAGACATGAAGCTAGAGCTCGAGATGACAGATTTGGGTATGTTAAATTATTTTCTTGGTATGGAAATAGTTCAAGATGATCGTGGAATTTTTCTTTCACAAGAAAAATATGCTTGCAAGCTTGTTGAATAATTTGGAATGAAAGATTGTAAGAGTGTGAGTACGCCTCTTTCACCGCATGGGAAGAACGTGGAAGATGATGATGAATACGATGAACCGACAAAGTACCGAAGAATAGTTGGTGGTTTGTTGTATTTATGTACGTCAAGGCCTGATATTATGTTCGCGGGTTCGTATCTCTCACGGTACATGGCAAAACCACTTAATAAGCACTTCCAAGAAGCCAAGAGAGATTTAAGATATGTTAAAGGTACATCAAACTTTGGAGTTCAGTTTACAAGTGTTGAAAATCCAGAGTTATGTGGTTATTCTGACAGCGATTGGGGAGGCTCAAATGAAGACAAAAAGAGCACGTCCGGGTACGTTTTTACTCTCGATTCTGCAGTATTCTGTTGGAATTCAAGTAAGTAACAAACGGTGCCTCAATCAACAGCGGAAGCAGAATATATTGCAATATGTGCAGCGGCAAATCAAGCCATTTGGTTACAAAGACTACTAGGTGAAATTGGCTTTAACACCCAAGATGGTGTTCCTATTTATTGTGATAACAAGTCTGCGATCGCGATTGGTAAAAATCTAGTCCAACATCGAAGAACAAAACACATTGAGATTAAGTACCATTTTGTACGTGAGGCAGAACACAAAGGACTTATCCAACTCAAATATTTTCAAGGAGAGGTTCAACTTGCTGATTTGCTTACAAAAGCACTTAGCACTACAAGGTTTGAAGAATTGCGAAGAAAACTTGGAGTTGGACAGAAACTCAATTAAGGGAGAGTGTTAGCTTGTAATTGAGTTTTTAGTCATATGTCTATTTAGTTATTAAGTGTATTGTTATATCAAAAGGTGTGTAAGAGTCGTGACTTTAGATTGGATAGTTGTGTCTCAATTTCAAAAATCACAAAGTTTAGATAAGTATTGTAAAACTTATATAAGTGTACGTGTGTTCTCCTAATAAAGTTAAGAAGTTTCTGTAATACTCTGTTTTTCTTTTATAAAACAGAGCACGTATTACAAAACGTAATCCGTATTCTTTTTTTGTGTCTTGTTCAAGAAGAAACAATTTCTTCTAACATTCTAACTCATGAAACTGTCCAAGTAAGTTTTTGAGTGAATGATTTTTACTCTTGTGTCATATAAAATCTGATGAAGCAAACATCTACTTCTTATCTTAATGTATAATGTTTGTTACACTCTTAAGGTTTGTTTCTTCCAAAAGATACTTTTACAAATGGTTCTTCTCTGAGACCTTTTTCCATTTTAATGGTATCTACATTATCGCTCAAATGTTGAAAAACTTCATTTAGACATCTTTGAGCAAATGACATTTTATCATACAACAATACCACAAAGTTGAAGTCTATCAAAAAGAGAAACTCCACAATCTTGTTTGCCTTAAGGTCGCGCTTGATGGTGTCGTTAGGCTTATTGAGATGGCCGCCCACTCACCGTAATGGATGATGCGAGTGCGACCATCGTTGGTGACTTGGTGTTCAAGTAAGTAATGCATTTTTGGCCAAACTATGTTATGTTTTAGTCAACTGAATAAAAAAAAAACTGAATCAATTTTTTATAGTGTTATGTTTTTAAACAACACTAAATTAACTAAATATATTAAAAAAAACTAATAGCTTTGTATTAAGATGTTGGAATTATAATGTTTGAAGAATTATAAATGAATTGGAATTTTCAGTAATAAAACCCAAATTATTCCAAAGTTAAAGGATATATGTTTATACATATACACATACAAACAGCGCACGCGCACACATATATAATCATTTGGTAATATGAACAAAATAAAATTTTAAATCTATATCGGGAGAAATGTCAAAAAAAATCTTCAACTTACAAACTTTAGGTCAAAAAAGTCCTCAACTTTCACTTAAGCCATTTTAATCCTAAACTTTTAAAATTTGGCCATTTAAATCCCAAACTTTCGTTGACCAAGTCAAAAAGAACCCGACAAAAGTCAACCGTTAAATATAATTAACATCCGTTAAATATCAAAACGACGTCGTTTTGATAACACTCAAAACGACTTGTTTTGAATGTTTTCGAAAATAAAATTCATAATTTTCAATAAGAAGTTCTGAACCCCTTACCTCACACACACACTACACATACATTACCAACTTAGCCAATTAACATTCTCGTACATTTTTTACGCACACATCTATATATCTAATTAGTTTCGTTATTATACAAATTAGTTTAATAATTTAATAAATTAATTTTTTTAATAATAGTTTTAATGATTAAGCTAATAATTTATTAATATTTTTTCCCGTAGCTAATTTTAATGATTAAGCTATTTTAAAACTAATTTATTAATAGTTTTTCCCGTAACTAATTTATTAATTATTAGCTTAATCATTAAAAATATTAATAAATTATTAGCTTAATAAAATATTAATAGCTTAATTATTAAAATCATTAAAATTAGTTACGGAAAAAACTATTAATAAATAAATTAGTTACAGAAAAACTATTGATAAATTAGTTTTGAAATAGCTTAATCATTAAAATCATTAAAATCATTAAAATTACTGAATTTAAAAACTATTTTATTTAATTACTTAATAAATTAATTTATTGATCAATTTATTAAACAAACTAATTTATTAAATTATTAAACTAATTTTTTATAATAACGAAACTAATTAGATATATAGATGCAGGCGTAAATAATATTTGTGAATGTTAACTGGTTAAGTTGGTAATGTATGTGCGTAATGTGTGTGAGGTAGGGGGTTCGAATGTTCTTGTTGAAACGTTTTGATATTTAACGGATGTTAATTATATTTAACGGTTGATTTTTGTCAGGTTCTTTTTGGCTTGGTCAACGAAAGTTAGGGATTTTAATGGTCAAATTTTAAAAGTTGAGGATTAAAATGGCCTAAGTGAAAGTTGAGGATTTTTTGGCCTAAAGTTGTAAGTTGGGGATTTTTTTGATATTTCTCCCAATCTATATCTATACCTTTTATATCAAGATTTGCTTGGACTATAAATATATGTTTTCGTCTTTTCATCCATTTACTACTAATTACATAAATTGTAAGTGTTGAATAAAAATACAAAGATATCATAAAAAGTATGAAGATCCATTGATTGTTTAATAAAATTTCAAGTTATCAGTTAAATAATTATAATGTTGTAGTTCAGACTTTTGGTAAGTTTATATGAGGTGAGTTAGCTTGACTAAGTAATAAACTGTTTAGTTGTTGACTCAAGTTAGTATATAACCGTCAGTATCAATGGAGAAATATAGGTCAAATTTAATCATGGGTTTAAATCTTGTGCTTGTTCTATTTTCATATCTGTTTTTAACACAAATAGCCCAAGGAAACCTTGATGTGAGATTTGTAACTTTTACTTTGTTTCTCCATTCCATAAAGTTTTGATATTTTCAATCTTTAAGAAAAAATTATTTTGTATTTAATTTTACAGGACTTCGAGTGTGTTGATATATACAAACAACCAGCTTTCCAACATCCATTGTTAAAAGATCACAAAATTCAGGTACGGTGATAATAGATATTTAATCTGAGCATAACTCAGACAGAGCATAGTCTTTTAGTTCTATTTTTACTTATTACGTTACAGGAAAAGTTCAGCTTTGATGATGAAAAGCGTGATGGTTTAAATAAGAATGAAACAAAGGATGAAATTTATTATAGTCTACCAAAAGATCAAATTTGTCCAGAAGGAACAGTGGCAATTTTGAAACAGAGAAATAGAACTGAGAGCTTTCATCCCGACTCTTTTGCATATCCCGGCCAACATGTAAGTCTTATTCCTTTTCATTATTTTATTGATATATATATATATATATATATCATCTCATATGACTTTGCTTGATAATTCAAAGTAATAAAAAACAAATGATTGTAAATAGTCGTGTTTCTCCATAGTGTTTAGTAAGGGTGGAACTATTTTCTGAATCTGTTAGTATTCGTCCTGAATTGCTTTGAATAGACGGTTATACGTGCAATTAGGATTTGGATAGTATTTTTCGTAGATCCGACGGATCTAGATCCGTAGAACATTTACGTCTGTATATTGAATATGGACCTATTATATAATTTAAGTGTATAATAATTTCTTTTATTTATTTTCAAAAGCTATTTTAAATTGATTTTCTAATCTTAATTTAAATTTAACTCTTTTTTTGGGAAAAAATATATAAATTCAGATTTGAATACATGTATATATCTGAACTCTAGATATCCAACAGCTTTGGATCTGTATCCAAATAGAAATTTCATGGTTGCCACTATTCCGGATTTCGATACCTTAAATATATGGCCTGTTCCATCCTTAGTGTTTGCAATTATAATACATGCAACTTTTTGTATGATGTACAGTTTGGAGCGATCGAAAATATTATGGATCGAACCATCTATCGAGGAGTTGAAGCTGGTATAACTGTCCATAACGTACATGTAAAAAATAATCAATACAGTAAGGGTCAAATTTGGATAGAAAATGGACCTCGCGGTGAACTCAATAGCATACAAGTTGGTTGGGCGGTAAGTTATTATCAAACATATGAAACGAAATGTGTATTTTATACGTTGTCATGCGATTTCGCACATGAAACTAAGATTTACATTTTATATGTAAATTGAAATGTATATGTATATTTATATATACTCGTATATTCAGTGGAAATTTGATATTAAATTGTAAAACAACGATCTATAAGTACATGATGACTAATACCATTTTTGTCTGATATACACTTATATTTTGAAAACTTCACACGTTTCGTAATGTATTTTACAATTTTTATTTAGGTGCATCCAAGATTATATGGAGACCCCTACACACATTTTACAATATATTGGACTGTGAGTAAATTCAATATTTTCAAAGTCAAGTTGCTCTATATATACATGGCAAACCAATGAATATTATAAGATTAAACTAAACCGTTGGTTTGCTTTTACTATATTTCTCCATGCATAATGTTTTGCATTTTTTAATTTTTTTTAACATGACAGGGAAATGGCTACAAAAATGGATGTTATAATACACAATGTCCTGGTTTTGTTATTGTTACTCGAGCTCCCGTGATTGGAGTCGTTTTACAAGTCTCGTTTTCGAATATAACTCGATATCTTGTTGCACCAGAGATTTTTCAGGTAAATTTGTTTCCTTCTATACAATTAGAACCAAAAATGTTTAAATTTTCAGTTTTTATTAATATTTTTTTAATAAATGTAAATATTTCAAATTTTTGTTTGGTTTCTGATATATACGGATCCACCTTCATTTTAACTCTCTGTTTTAGTCCTTAGTATAGTTTAAATTAACGTTTTTTTAAAAAACTAAAAAATAACTAATATATATGGTTAAGTTGTATGATATGTTTCTTAATGTTTTTGGTATGTGTGTTTCACTATTTATCAGGATGGACTCAGTGGAAACTGGGCATTAAAAATAGATGGGAGAGTTATTGGTTATTGGCCAAGGAAATTATTCACACATTTAAATAACGGAGCAACAATTATACGTTTAGGAGGAAATACATTTTCATCTCCCGATGGATTGAGTCCTCCGATGGGAAATGGACATTTCCCAGGTCTCAGCTTTGATTGTGAGGCATATTTTCGTCGTGTCCGTTTTAGGACTTCGAGATATAATTTTATAGATTTAGAAGACATAAAACAGCGAGTTTACACAGACAACCCATGTTATAAAGTTTCATTTTGGAATTATCTCAAATTTGTTGGAATAGCTTTCTCTTACGGAGGGCGAGGTGGATTTTGTGGCATTTGATAATTGATGAAATTCTAAATGTAATAACAGCCCATACTCTTATCACTTTTGGTAATGAAATAAAAAAAAAAAAGTTTAACGATTTATTTTTATATTATGCATGGGAAAGTATATTTAAGGTTAAAGACCACTCAATGAAATGTGAATGACAGTTATAATTACTATAGGTTAGAAGAAGAAACATACACTTTGCTGTCCTTACATAATCCATTACTCTTAACAATCGAAAAACCAATCAACAAAGCACAAATTTCTATTTGGAAATTACTTTTTCGACAACGTCGAGTGAAGTCGTAACGATGACATGCACCAGCCGTCGCGTGAATCATTACCTTTCTAGCTTTCTCCGGTAATATCTCCGAGAGAGGCTCTCTTGGCCACTTCATATGTACTGGGTAGTTGTCCGCACTTTGTGCGGGTGTGAAGAAATTTTAAACATAATACATACGATGGACATAACTCCATTTTCGTTCATTCCGTCACGTTCGTCCGTCTGGTTTCTTGTAACAAATAAATTGCTATATTTTTATATCATATATGGATGTTGTATATGCAATATAAAGATAAACTATTGGTATTTTTTGTGAGCATATCGAAAATTTAAATTTTTTAATGTAAAAGTGATTTCATAAAACCATTGAGATTCTTTATTTTGGTTTAAAATGATTTATCAAATCCAATATAGGATTATATGAAACATGGGTTGAATTCTGTTTGTGCTAAAAAAAATTGTACAATTACCTGCAAATCGAGATAGATATTGTTTTTAATTGCCTCGATATTTTCTTTTACAAATAAAAAAATTCCAATTTATAGTAAGCTCCAGAAAAATTTAAAACATCATAAAAATAATACAAAATCTACGTGTTATATTTTTTTATCTATCAACTCTTTTAGAAGAAAATTTGATAAAATAACTTATCGTTTTAGACATGTTAACCATAGCATAATCATGTATTTGGTTCGCATAATCTTCTTACATAGTTGAAATGAATACTATTGTAGAAAAGATATCATCTTATTAGTTCTTGTCATTTTAAACATTATTAAACTTAAAAATATACAAAAACTTATGATTGGTTAAAATAATATTATTTTTTAAGATATCCAAAATGTTATTTATTTATTTTTACTATATTTTTAAAATTAATAATAATATAAAATTGTATTTCGAAATTATTCATAATTTGATAATACCTTAATCAATTCATGTATTGCTTTTATTCCTAGTTTCGACATCAATTTTTAGATATTTGATTTATATTTAAAAAGGTGCGAAGCCGTTACCTAGTTAAAAATTACTAAACTTAATTAGCTAATGAATCTTTTTCTATTAATGTAGACTTGTATATCAACTTTAACAAAATTTTGAGTATGATTTTCTTTCAATAAAAAGCTCAATTTTCATTAAATGTATTTACCTTATACACATATTGACCGCTTTGAACTCAATATTATACACATATTGACCGCTTTAAAGTATTTACTTTATTAGGATACCTTAAAATTGGTCATTTAATATTTTCTAGATTTAAATTTAAATATTTTCTCATATAGAAAATAATATATTTTTATTTTCATTTAAATGGTACAAAACTATCCTCCTAATAAAAAATAAATATAATTTTTACTTTTTATTTAAACGGTGTATATAATCTATCCTCCTATTTAACAAATATTATTTTGAATTTTGATAATTTTTAATTTTAACATAATTAAAACATTGAATAATTTATCCTCCTCACGATTTAGTAGACCAAAAGTATGTATTTATTACATCAAATTAACAAATACATAATTCCCGATTTTTTGGTAAAATAATTACTCGACTTATTCTTTTGTGCTAATAATAATACTAACAATTTAAAATTTTTTGTACTCCTAAGATGTAAAATTTCATTATTTCTAGATTAATGTATCTATCAATTGTGATCAATAGAACATAATCAATATTCTTCATACATATGGCATCATTACATAACGAAACTCTCTCAAACAAAAAACTTTGTTTTATAACGAAGAAAGCAAAAAAAACTATGATATATTATATTATGCTTAATGATCAATATTATGTGTAATACTATTTGAATAATACAAAAAAAATAATAGTCAAGTCCTAACAACACTACATACAAACACTGAACTTAGGGAGTTGAAAAAAGAAAACAAAGAAAGCTTGGTTTTTTTTATATTCTTTTTCTTGACTTCGAGTCGTTTCTTTTGTTATGGAATGCAGAAAGTGAGATGAATGATCTCTTAAAATCACCTTCTTTCACCTTGAAGCTTCTTTGATAAATCTAGTTATTTGAAGTTTTCAAAACACAAAGCACACAGATATGATTAGAGAGGAATTTCATGAAACCAATTAAAGAAAAGAACCGTCAAAAAAGAAGAAGATGAAAACGTAAAATATACTTTATTAATACCTTGATCATATTCAAAATGCTGATTTTGAATAGATGTCATTCTTGATTTCGCTAATTTATAAAATAAGTAGATATTTTAACTTTTTTATATAACACTTTTAAAATATAGACATAAAAATATCTTTTGATCGACAAAAATAGTCTCAAGCGTTTCACCTTATGAAGAACATTAACGTCTAACACGAAACGTTTTCACGTTTATGCTTCAATTAATCAGTAGAAACATTTTTAGATCTTTGATGAAACCAATTTTTAACAAAGACATTGGAGATAACAAAAACGTGTAATATAACATAAACATATTTTGTAGCACACATATTTATACAAAAAAAATCTTGTAAGGTAAGGTGACATTAACTTGTAATTTTCCTTAATAATTTCTAATATAATATCAATTTTCCATATCTACGGTCCGTCTATATTTAATTTCGTATCGAGTAATTAACAATTTCCATATATATGGGTCGGATATAATTTAAAGATGGAAATTTTACTTTGTATGTATAAATTTTAAATTGTCGTGGAAGACTTTCTTTGTATTAATATTTTTTATGTTTATATATTTTATTTTTTAAGAATATACAGCTATATACATTCTTTTAAAATATGTAACAAAATACGAGAATTAAAAAATCAAATTAAAAATAATTTTATTAGTCTATTAATCCAACTAAAAATATATAAACCTAAATAAAAATAATAAATAATAAATTTAAATATGTGAAATTGGTTTAAAAATTAATACATCCTAAAGAATATATTATATATATATATACATATAACGCTCATAAAAAATTGTTTATTCTTTGTTTTTTATAATGTTTAAAATTTTTTGCAAATTTATTATATATTTTATATATCTAATTGACAATTTAAAATAAATAAATTTATTACACTTTTTTAAGATATTGTCTATTACATTTTCCATTTCCATATGATACATATTTTCGATTTTAACATATAATAAAGAATTTAACATATGATTTAACTTATTGAAAATGTAAAGTATTCTTTTTTATATGATCATATAAACAATTTAACCTATATTTTTTACTTTTAATATGCCCTAATAAAAAGAACATTTTTTTGTCAACAACAATTGGATTGACAAGGCTCGATCCATAACCAAATAATCCTACTATGCGGGACAACGCGACTTAGTGGAGTCGAACTCCGGTGGGTGGCCGCAGAGGTGGACCATTAACCACTTGATCTAAAGGTACTTCCCAAAAAAGAACATTAAATTTTTGATTTTTAATTTATCATTAATAGGGGTGTTTGGCAATAGAAACAAATTAGTTCATGGTTTACTATTCCCTAATTTGATTGAATTAAATAAATCAAAAATAAAAGAAAATGCTAATCTCAACAACCAATCA